>JAPYZC010003889.1:0-11216 GCA_030522665.1 Ichneumoninae sp. A BG-2022a
AAAATCAACGATTACTTAAAAATCTGAAAAAATTCATACGTATTCAGAAAAATAAACGAATCATTTCCATTAAAAAAAAGTTTTGTTGCCGGGTAATTTCTTAACCAATAAATTTTTTGATGAATTTGTTAATAACATTTTGCAATTATTATTATGCAAAATTAATCTTCTCATTACCTTTAGTATGCATGATTGTTTTTCAGATTTTTACACCATCAAGAAGTACTTGCAATTTTTTCTTATCGTTGTCGAACTTATGCGAAGTCAGCGCGCAGCGAGACTCCCTCCTTAACACAAGCGCGCGGCCTTATCTCGTTAGGGTGTTGGTGCGAACCGGCTCTCTCTCCGCGTCGAACCGGTAGCCGTTTCTGTCGCTCCACGCCGGGATGCACATGCTCTCCTCCTCCCTGGACCGCTCTCGGCGATCTCACCGGCGAACGCCGGTAGCCGCGCTCACGCTTCTCTCGTCCAGTCTCGGTACCCGACGTGCCCCTGCGGCACGGATTATACATACAGTCCGGGGGAAACGATAAAAACGGGGGACACGCGATACGGCCGGAGAGCTCTCCCGCCTCTCCCAATGATATTGTACGAGTTACCGAGAGAGCCGAGAGATAAAGATTTTTCCTACCGGCGAAGCATACGCACGACTGTCTCCACGATGAAAAATAATTACATGTTCATCCACCTATTTATACCGCGTACGCTCGTATAAAGAATATCATATGATTCATACACTGTAGGACCAATAATCGGGACAAAATGCGAGGGTCTCGGTTACCGGGCTCGGCCGTCCATTCGCGCGATCTTGATTCTCTTTCATTGCAGCTAACGACTCGGGTGGCTTCTCGTGTATGTGTGGTGTAGGTAAGTGTGTGTGTGTGTGTATGGTCGTACTCGTCGAGCGAGTTAACCACCTTTGGTGGAAAAAATAAGAGTGCATGGTCGGGATGGGTTAGCTGAAACAATCAACGGAGCTTGTGGCATGTTCCTACGGGTTTTTCGTTGCGACGGGGCCAGCTGCTCGAGGGCTTATCAGAGTCGAAACGGGAGGCGCTCCGTGTCACGGTGGTCATTATCCATTTTCATCGAAAACTGAGACATCCGAAGTCTCGCGTGCGAGGCAGCCAAGGTGCTTCCAAGAGATAATGTATGGAGGGCTGATGCGGCCAAAACGGACCGTTTTCACCAATTTTTCGTTCGGGACTTTACAAAAAAATCGCATGTCCAGTGGAAAACCATTTTACCCCGTTGTCCTGTTTATTTTATTTATTTAATATGAGACGTGTGCGATACAAAGTAATAATTGGAAGTTAATCGAGTCAGAGATCTTCATGATTACTTTTTTTTTTAAGTGAAGTTCGTACCTGTCAATTACGGTGCGCATACTGCAAATGAAAATAACGAGACATTGGTATGTTTGCATGTCGATGGTGTGGGTATAAATTCTGGTATATATAGGGCTGATGCGGGCAAAACGGACCATTTTCACAAATTTTTCGTTCAGGAGTTTAAAAAATATCGCATCTCAAGTGGAGAACCATTTTGCCCCGCTCTTCTGTTTATTTTATTTATATAATATGAGACGTGTGCGATACAAAGTAATAATTGGAAGTTAGTCGAGATAGAGATCTTCATGATTCCTTTTTTTAAGTGAAGTTCGTAGCTGTCAATTACGGTGCGCATACTGCAAGTGAAAATAACGAGACATTGGTATGTTTGCATGTCGATGGTGTGGGTATAAATTCTGATCTATATAGGGCTGATGCGGGCTAAACGGACCATTTTCCCAAATTTGTCGTTCGGGAGTTAAAAAAATATCGCATCTCTGGTGGAGAACCATTTTGCCCCGCTCTGCTGTTTATTTTATTTATATAATACGAGACGTGTGCGATACAAAGTCGAGATAGAGATCTTCATGATTACTTTTTTTTTACGTGAAGTTCGTAGCTGGTAATTACGGTACGCATACGGCAAGGGAAAATAACGAGACATTGGTATGTTTGCATGTCGATGGTATAAGTATAAATTCTGGTATATATAAGGCTGATGCGAGCAAAACGGACTATTTTAATTAATTTTTGTTCGGGACTTAAAAAAAAATCGCTTCTCAAGTGGCGAACCATTTTGCCCCGCTCTGCCGTTTATTTCATCTATACAACATGAGACGTGTGCGACACAAAGTAATAATTGGAAGTTAGTCGAGAGAGAGAGAGAGAGATCTTCATAATTACTTTTTTTTGTTTAAATGAAGTTCGTAGCTGGCAATTACAGTGCGCACACTGCAAGTGAAAATAACGAGACATTGGTATGTTTGCATGTCGATAAATTCTGGTATATGTAGGGCTAATGCGGGCAAAACCGACCATTTTCACAAATTTTTGTTCGGGACTTAAAAAAAAAAATCGCATCTCAAGTGGCGAACCATTTTGCCCCGCTCTCACGTTTATTTCATCTGTACAACATGAGACGAGTGTGACACACCAGAATAATTGGAAGTTAGTCGAGAGAGAGATCTTCATAATCACTTTTTTTGTTTTTAAATGAAGTTCGTAGCTGGCAATTACGGTGCGCACACTGCAAGTGAAAATAACGAGACATTGGTATGTTTGCATGTCGATGGTACGGGTATAAATTCTTCCGGTAATTAAGTTTCACGCGTGTCACTGGCTTGTCGGCTTGTTCACGCTGATGCGCGCTTCCCCAGATCGGCAATCGAGCCGTGAGGGAACGGGTGTAGAGGAGGCGTGTTTGCGATCGTTGCTCATTGATAGCCGCACCCGGAGCAGGTGCGCGCTCGATCAAAAAGCCTCGACTCGCGTACACGCGTACTCGTACTCCGAAAAAGTGGCGAGGAGGATACGCAGGAGTTTTAAATTTTGCCCGATGCAGAAGTATGCACGGGCGCGTGTCGATACGAGAAAGACTTCGCCGGTCCGGATGGGAATCGGGTCGATCTCTCGCGAATTATAATCATTTAAAAAAGAGGCTCAGACATCGGTCGACGTACCGGAGGCAGTAGCTGTTTTGGGAAGATCGTCCGCAGAATTCGCAGTGAAAGTCTCAGGGGGGCTACACTCGATTCGGAAAGAAGGAATTTTATATCGTGAGATCGGCGAGGTGCATCGGATTGCACCCGCTGCGCGGTACCGTATGGTTCTCCCGAGACCAATGCGATCGGAGGCTCCAGCCGTGTTCTGCAAACCCGTTTAATCGTCGCGAATTCTTACAGTTCTCGAGAGTTTCACAGACGTTCGATTTTCTCATTATTGAACATGTATCTTGGGTATTAAATTTCTTTATTTTTATTTTTATTTATTTTTATTTTTTTTTAACTGAAGCGCGAATATCGAAGTCCCTTCGGCAATTTATAGCTTCATTGGAAGATTATAACGGTAGCATTTTTATGTATGTAGTATACGTTATGATAAGTGCGATCGCGAACATCTTGCCCACGAGAAGTTCGAGATAAGGTGCTCAAGTCGATAAAGACATCGGGGTAAAATGGGGCACCGACATTTTTTTTTTAATATTAACTTTCACCAGGTCCTTCCTACCTTCTAAATCGAGGTTTATTAAAAATGAACAGCTGTGTTCTCTTCCGCGAAGTTTAATCGTCGGGAATTTTTACAATTCTTCAGATTTTCCTGCGGTTCGAATTTCTCATTAATGAACATGTATCGCGGGTATTAAATCTTTTAATTTTTATTTTTTTTTGTTTTTACTAAAGTGCGAATATCGAAGTCCCTGTGACAATTTATAGCTTCATTGGAAGATTATAGCGGTAGAATTTTTATGTATGTAGTAATACGTTATGATAAGTGCGATTGCGAACATCTTGCCCGCTGGACGCGCTTATCTCACGGAGAAGTTCAAGATACAGTGCTCAAGTCGGTCGAGAGATCGAGGTAAAATGGGACACAAAAAAAAATCTTAAATATTAACTTTCACCCGGTCCTTCCTGCCTTCTAAATCGAGGTTCATTAAAAATTACCAGCCGTGTTCCCTTCCGCGAACCCGTTCAATCGTCGCGAATTCTTACAATTCTCCAGAGTTTCCAGCCATTTGACTTTCTCATTATCGACCATGTATCGTGGGTATTAAATTTATTAACTTTTTATTTTTATTTTTGTACTAAAGTGCGAATATCGAAGTTGCTGCGACAATTTATAGCTTCATTGGAAGATTATAGCTGTAAAATTTTTCTGTATGTGGTACACGTTACGATAAGTGCGATCGCGAACATCTCGCCTGCCGGACGGGCGTGTCCCACGGAGAAGTTCGAGATACAGTGCTCAGTCGACCAGGGGTAAAATGGGGCACAAAAAAAATGCTAAAAAATTAATTTTCATCCGGTCCTTCCTACTTTCTAAATCGAAGTTAACTACTAAAAAGTCGGTTCTCGGTGATGTGCAGAGATAGCCCATCTTGCCCCGAATCCACATTTCTCTCGGATTAATTCCATCGAATTTAATTGCTGCTTAGCGACCATTCGATCGGTAACTCCGGTGCTCATCCCGGCGTCCTTTATTTACCAGCTTCTCCATTTTGCCCCATTTTGCCCCATCCTTATATGGATCGGCCTCCAGGAGACCGATCATATCCTCGCCGGCAAGTTTTTTTTATCCCTCCAATCAGCGCTCTTTCTATCGAGGAACGTGTACAGCGGAGCGATCCGTTTCAAGCGCGATTTTTAATTGCACACCGAGCGTAATAAATCAATCGACGCAGCGGAGGACTGGTAATACCGCTCGTATTACCTGCCGATCGGGCCGGTATCGGTCTCGTCAAAATAATCGGAAAAGTAAATCGGGTGAGCGCGCGGGTGCGCATGCGCCGTTCGCTGCCGGCACGCCCGGTACACCGTCGAGAGTGTCCATCGAGCGCGGAAGATAACTTGCCGACGGGGGCCAGCGGGACATTTAAGGCCCGGAGGAGAGGATAATCGTTCACCGGACACGCCGTTAATTGGGTCACGTTCGCTCGGTTCGCGTGTTCGTTGCCGCGGCTTTATACACATTACGCAGCCGCGGTCCGTGAGAAACTCGTCGCGCGCTCTTCCCTCCTCGTTACAGCGATTCGACGATTTTGTTTCCTTGATTTTTTTTCTTCCCCCCCATCGTACGGCCGATGGGGGCGGGAGAAGAGATTTCGCGGGATCACCGCGACAACTCGCTCTGCCCTGCCTACTTGCGTAATATGGAATTCAGCTCGCGTACTTTGGGCTCGCCGGTCATATCCCGAAAAAAGGCAGAAATACACTGCGTATGCAATGCAGACATTCCGGAGGGATGCTGGTTCTCCCTTCCTCGCTGGAATCCCTTGCGATACCGCGGTTCTCGAAGACGAAATAACGCGAGGACACGGGAGAGGATTCGATCGATAAATCCCTGAGAATGTTTCCTTTTTTTTTACTATCGAGAGGCATTTCGATGCTGAAGGGCCCAAGACGACTTTAACCGCGCTTCTAAGTCTCTCATTCGGTGGACGAAGGCGCGCGGCTGCGTGGAAGTTTCGGGATGAACGTACTTAAACGTGACGGTCTTGTTTGTAGGGGGTATGTATGAGGATTCGTTGCGTGAAGGCGGTTGGTTTCCACATGCCCTTATGTACCGTCCGGTGAGAATCAAAAGGAGGCAACTCCTATATTAAAGTGTACGAGTTACGCCCTTTTAGATCTTGGTCGTCGATGTTTGCGTAGAATTACCACGGCATATGGCCAACTTGCCGAACTTATACTTGAATACGGTAAAGTCCTTGTTTGCAAACAAGGAGCAACGAACATTTTTCGTTGGTAAAAATAACGTACTAAGACGGTAGATTCGGAATGCACGTACTTAAACGTGACGGTCTTATTTGTAGGGCGTATGTATGAGGATTCGTTGCATGAAGGCGGTTGGTTTCCAAATGCCCTTATGTGCCGTCCGGTGAGAATCAAAAGGACGTAACTGCTATGTTAAAGTTACGCGTTACGCCCTTTTGGCTCTTGGTCGTCGATATGTGATTAGAATTACCACGGCATATGACGAACTTGCCGAACTTATACTTGAATATGTCGATACCAATCTGCGGTAAAGTCTTCGTTTGCAAACAAGGAGCAACGAACATTTTTCGTTGGTAAAAATAACGTACTAAGACGGTAGATTCGGAATGCACGTACTTAAACGTGACGGTCTTGTTTGTAGGGCGTGTGTATGAGGATTCGTTGCATGAAGGCGGTTGGTTTCCAAATGCCCTTATGTGCCGTCCGGTGAGAATCAAAAGGACGTAACTGCTATGTTAAATTATACGAGTTACGCCCTTTTGACTCTCGGTCGTCGATATGTGCGTAGAATTACCACGGCACATATGCCGTGGTGGCTAACTTGCCGAACTTATACTTGAATATGTCGATACCAATCCGAGGTAAAGTCCTTGTTTGCAAACAAGGAGCAACGAATATTTTTCGTTGGTAAAAATAACGTACTAAGACGGTAGATCCACGGCGCGAGTTTTTGTTCGTTGGACCGCGAACACGGCGCGCGTGCTCTCCGATCCTCTTCTTCTCAACCGCCGACGTGTCTCCGGATGTTTTGCCGGATCGTTCTCGTCTCGTCGCCGTCGCGGCGCCTGGTCCCAGGATTCTCGAGTCGCGTCGGGTGTGCGAGAGTTCGAACGAAAATCGAACGAGTCGCTAGACTCGGCCGCATGGAGAATTAACGTTACTCGACGATTAATCGATTTTTATTTGTGAAGTTAAGGGCATTCGAATTACCGCTGTCGGTAATCACGAAGGATCTCAGCAAATCTACCAAGTCATATGGTAAATTTCGACCAGGCAACGTGGTACATCTGCACCACCATTAGCGATATGTGAAATTCTCATAGCCAACCCATATGGAAGTTTTTTCCAGAAGGCGGTTCGGCAATATTTTGCATACCTTTTCGGATAAAATTAAGAATTCCGTCGATTAAAACTGGGAATTCCGTGGATAACAACTGAGAATTCCGTGGATAAGAACTGAGAATTTCGTGGATAAAATGAAGAATTTCGTGGATTAAAACTGCGAATTTCATGGATAAAAATTGCGAATTCCATGGATAAAAACTGAGAATTTCGAATAAACAGGGTAAGTCGGGGTGATATAACCATAATTTTTTAAACGACGACAATCGGACGTTCAAAGTTTTAAAAAAGTCATACATTTTTGTCGTAACCAACTCTAGAAACATCAAACTGATGTAATTCACTCAGAATTTTTTTTTTTTTCGATGGGTGATTCAATTGCAGCTCTATAAATAAACATTTTCTATATATTATCTATAGGTCTTATTACGTGAATAGAAAAGCATAGTGGGATTGTACAAAACATGTCTTAGTATATTTTATGTGGTCCACATTAACTACTGAAAGGCAATAATTACCTCCGTTAAATGTTTCAGATGAAAGAATAAAAAAAAAATGCTTGTATTGGCCATATCACCCGGAACTTGCGGGGAATATGGCCACGTGGCATATCGTATTTTAGGTATAATCACATTGTATCCACATATACTAAAAACTGTGAAAAGAGCCGGGCAGCATGGCACACTGGGGAAAATCTGGATAATAAGACAAAACGCAATTCTCCAATAACTTGTTGATGGCCACAATGGTGATACGTGAGGCAAAACGGCTTTGAAAATCCGGATGTATCGTTGGGACAAAATGGGACATTCAAAAATGATTGGAAGTTGAGTTTTGCCCTCACTGTCCCGTTTTACCCTGCCATTTGGGCAAAGCGGCCCGGCAAAATGGTGCAAAATGGCCCCGTTGTGCCATTTTGCCCCGGTCTCCCTTACGTTAACAGGTACTACGAGTCGCCATATCACCCCGGCTTACCCGAATAAAAAATCGCTTTAAAGTTTTCGTCACCAACTCGTTTCGGTTTCCGGTGCGCGAGAGTCCGTGCGACATCGCCTCGGGATCCGCAGCCGATCAACGGGTATCTCGGCCCGGTTAAAAATATCTTTCTTCTCAACGGCGCTCATGAACTTCGCGAAGTAAAGATAATCGGAGGCAGGGTGGTGCACGTGGTTGAAGCGCGATGAGAGAGGCTCCCGATCCCCGAGCCGATCCCAATCTCTCGGGTCTTGCCAATTTTTTGTAGCGCTCCCCCGGCCGCGCACCGCCGCGCGCACATTCACCGCCGCGAAATTAGCGTTGTTAATTGGACCGCGAGAGCGTGGCGCATGCACGCTGCACATGGTGCAACGAGGCGAACAGGAGAGGAGAGATAAGAAAAAGAAATAAAAATAAGATAAATAAAAAAAAGCGCCGCCGAAATGAGAGAAGAGCGCGAGCGAGCAGAGAGAGCGAGAGCGCAGGTGCTGCGCTCGCTGATCGTTCTCTAGAGAGTTCGCGCATCTTCCCGGCTCTCCCCGTTTCGACCACACACCTTCGGGACGCGATCCTTTCGCCTCGCCTCTTTCTCTCTTACCTCCAAAATTCCCTCGCGAACCTCGCGCATAACATTATACACAAGAGCACTTTATAGCGTCGGCCGAAAATTTATATCTCGTGCGATCACGAAAGCTCAACGTCCCGCCGGTCACCCATCGGGACCGTCGCGAGAACGACTTCGATCTCCCGACGAGAAAGCGCGCCGCGGAAACGCGCTAGCGAGAGAGGAAGAAATAGCCTCGTGAGAAATTTCACCGGGAGTTAACGCACGAACTTCCGAATCCTTTATTATTTTATTCCCGATCGCGTCGTTCCCGGGTTCTCGGATCGTCCCCGTGGCCGGTCGACGGGGAGCGAGAGAGGGGCATTTATATTCGAAGCGCACGACCGGCACGTTGGCTACTTCTCATAGTCTCGCAAAAAGCCGACGTCACCAAAAGCATGAGGCCTGAGAAACGGGCGCTTACGTCAGGTGCTCGACGGCGTACACGCTCGAGAGTATTCTTCTTCGCGTTTATTTGTTGAGCGATCGGTGAGGATCAGAAGGACACAAGTTGCGAGCCTGAGGTACTCGAGTTGGGGTCCTTTTGATTTTCGGCGGTTAATGTGTACTTAAAATAAATACGCATGCTCGAACGACGGCGAGAGCAAGAAACGACCGTGCGCCGTGTCGTTGAGTGCTACCGAACGATGGGAACCGGCGAGCGTTTATCGTGCGAAAGACGATTCGGAGTGATTCGTTCCTTCGGATTTCATGGAAGGTATCGCGAGGGAATTCTCGTCAGGCTCGAGGCTGCATACTTAGTCATTTTTCGTGCGCGTCAATTGACCGCCGTTTAGACTTTTTCGAATAACTTTAATCTGAGGCGACTGTAAATTTTTGCTTGCGGTCACAAATTTGCTCACGACACCTATGTGGTTCGAAAATAATGGTAATTTTTTTTTTGCTCACCAATTCGGTCCTTCTTATTAGCGGCTCACTTTGATCATGAATTCATTCTTTTTGATACTTAACTCGCAATAATTTGTACTTTTCGTTTGTTATCAATGAACTCTTCGATAAAATATTATATGGGTAATAAATTACCGATACATCCTTTGAAATCGGGACCATGGAGATTGTCGACATTAATGTCCTACTCATCAGAATGCAATAGCGAACCGCCCAATTGACGACAAAAATAACTGGGCACAAATTCAGCGCGTACATCTCTATTCGGGTATGATCATGGATTTTCCTCCCCGTCACAAATTTGTTCACGACACCTATATAGTTAAAAAAAATAGTACTTTTTTCACGAATTCGGTCATTTTCTTTAGCAGCTCACTTTGATTACATATTAATTATTTTCGATACTTAACTCGCAATTATTAGTACGTTTCATTTCTTATCAATGATCTCGTCGATAAATCATTAAATGGCTAATAAATGGCCTATACATTCTTTGAAAGCAGAGGCGTGGAGATTGTACTAATGAATGCCCGTCTCATCAGAATGCAATAATTTTAGCGAACCGGTCAATCGACGACAAAAATAATCGGTCACAAATTCAGCGCGTATCTTTCTACTCGGGTATGATCATGGTTTTTCCTTCCGGTCATAAATTTGTGTACGACACCTATGTAGTTTAAAAAAATGGTACTTTTTTATCACGAATTCGGTCATTTTCTTTAGCAGCTCACTTTGATTACATATTAATTATGTTCGATACTTAACTCGCAATAAGTTGTACTTTTCATTTCTTATCAATAAACTCTCCAATAAAACATTCAATGGGTAATAAATGGCCGATACATTCTTTGAAATCCGAGGCGTGGAGATTGTCGGAATTAATGCCCGTCTCATCAGAATGCAACAATTTCAGCGAACCGGTCAATCGACGACAGAAATAACCGGTCACAAATTCACAGCGCATCTCTTTACTCGGTTACGATCTTGGAGACCGCGATAGAAACTCCGAGTCGAATAACGAAAGTTGCATTGCAAAAATTCAGCAGGCTCCCTTTTGCTAATTGGAAGAGTCAGTTTTATCGACGCGAATGCGCGCTCCGCGGCCGAGAGAGCGGAAGAGGGAGGACAGGACGGTATGCAAAAGGGAGGAGTGTTCTCGCGAAAAGAGCGGAAAGAAGAAACGAAGAAAAAAATAAAAAAATAAATGTATATAAGAGGAGAAATTAAAAGGGAGGTCGAAGGGATGACTGGCTGGGATGCCGGAGCTTCTTCTTCTTCTTCTTTCCCCGTCCGTTCGTTGCATCGATAATTCAACGTTAATTAATACCGATAAGTATTCTCACAACTCGGGCCGTTTCATTACAACCACCAACATAGTAGCCAAGAGGGACTTCGTACAGTCGCAACCGGGCAAGTTATGATCGGACGACGTTTCGAGCCCCGACGATCTTGCTCTACTATACCATAGACGAAAGCGGGCACTTTGAAAAAATGTAAAAAAATAAAAATAAAAAAAAGAAACTGGTATTACGAACCGAAAGAGTTCTCGGTTAACTCGTTGCTCCTCGCAGCCTCGTTAATATTTCTGAAAATGGTTAAGCGTTCGATTTAAGGACTTGGCTCATTAAGGGGGCAGGCGGACCGTCGTGGCTGCTCGGCTCTCCTTTCCCTCTCGCCCTCTCGTCCCCCCTTCGTTTCTCTCTGTCTCGCGCGCATCTGATAAGGCCGGGCTCGTCTGTTTGGCGAACGGCGAACTCCGAGCCTCACGAAGCGAACTCGGCGGTCCCGAAACTTAACCACGAGCTTGTATCGCGATCGATAAAAAAAAATAAGAAAAATAAA
>JAPYZC010003890.1:0-10989 GCA_030522665.1 Ichneumoninae sp. A BG-2022a
TTCTCGAAAAATCCTTAATCACTAAAGTTAGACAGGTGACAATCTATGCAGTGTATACCGTTGATACAGTGTATGCGGGGGAATTCCGCGCCGTGTTCGGAATACGCAGAGCCCTTTTCGAATCGACGAGCAACTATGCGCTCGTTGTGATCCAACAACGTTGATAAATTGATTTACAGGCAGAGCGGCTCGTCGACAGGCGTCACGGGATTTCTCAGTAGAGCGGAAACGCATAGTTCGTCGTAAGGGAGTTTATATACATTGATGAGCCTGGTAAAGGCAATAACGGATTCGAAGGTCGTTTGTACGTGTTCGAACGTCCGTGAATTTGTAATTGCGCGGCTCCGCGCCGATCCTGGACGGTGGTCATTGATCGTCCCGCGGCCGCGCTCGGTGAACACAGTCGGTGTCGCTGTCCCAGCACCGGCCCGAGCCCGTGCCAGATCGGACCGTCGGTCCCGCGGACATTCCACCGTGCGGCTCTCCGACACGAGATTGAAACGAATCATGCGTGCCCGGCGTAACCACCGGAGTAATCCGCGGATTTCCGTACGGTCGAACGGGCGACCCAATCGTCGTTGAACCACTGACGCGGTGTTTGCGAATCGGCTATGCAAATAGCGGACGCAAATTAATCACGTTTGACGAGAGCTACAGATTAAGTGGCAATGACATACACGCACTTTGTCAGCGAAAACCCCTCGTACACCTGTACTGCTGGTGCGAGATATACGCGCATCCACTCATATCATATTATAGCGAGGTTTCATTGATTCAGATTCAGCGATGTAAATAACATGAAATGTATATATATATATACATATATATACTAGCGGGTTATTGTGTACATATATATACTCGCGCGCGCGCACCCATTTCTGGACGTAAAACCTTATTATTTTAAATACTTCAATAGACGGGTTGAATACTTGGCCGCGGTCACCCATCCAAGTACTGACCCCCCCCCCCCTCCCCTCCTCGATTCTTGCCACGGCGGCGAAATCTTTTTATATTATATATATATATATGAATCGGGGAATTCTGTGTGTTTGCGGTAGAAACATATTGTCGCGAAATGTTCACGGTAAATTCTTGAATTTGTGATAATATATATATATATTTTTTTTCATTCAGGTGTATTAGAAGAGCGGAATTTACTCGTGATTGAAACGTGAGCCTCTGCCAATTTTTATGGACTTAGTTTTTGATATGAAAAAATCACCAAGCAATTTTTTTCCTATTTTTTTTCGGATATTCTGTTTTTATTCAGATGCGCTATAGAAAGATAAAACGTATCCACTTTGCGGAACGATTCCTATAGAGGGTCTTTCGATAGAGAATCTGACTATGATAATTAAAATTGGAAAAAATAATCGCTCGGATAATCACAGTAAGCACAACATAGTAATTTGTGATTCAAGTGCGGTAAAGCGAACTTTATACGCTCGCTGTGAATCACTTCACAGTCGGCGTACGAAGTTTGCTACCCCGAACCAGTAACGCATCATATTTTTTGTAACGGATGCAGTACAGTCGGCGTGTGTGAAGTACGAGAAGCGTGCGTGAAGTAGGAGAAGCGTGCGTGAAGTAGGAGAAGCGTGCGTGAAGTAGGAGAAGCGTGCGTGAAGTAGGAGAAGCGTGCGTGAAGTAGGAGAAGCGTGCGTAAAGTAGGAGAAGCGTGCGTAAAGTACGACTCGCGACCCTAAATTACGACTCGCGAGCGTAAAGTAAAATCAGCCCGATGTGCGCATGCGCCGGGTATTTATAGTAATGGGTTGCAAGGCGCCACATAAGCCACTCTCGGCAGGTACGGAAAGTAGAACTTTTCATGCATGCGTTAACTTAAGAAAATAATCGCACCAACAACATACTTTGCGACCACTTGTCATAATCGTTATTTTAAGCCTTGCATTAAAAAATGTTATTTACTTTACTACCGTTAATCAGGATCGATTAAACAGATTCATAAATACGGTGAAAAATATGATTGCTCGTGCGTCATTGTCGACACCGGTACGAGGATAATCCACGCGGAATCCACGTACCTGCTGCGAGGATTAAAAGTCCGAGATAAAAATAGTTTTCATTTTTTCCTCGAACTGTCCATCGATTTTCCATGCCGTGCACGATTATTTATGTAATTGAGGAAAAATTTGTAGTTTGCGTATGAGAGACGAATGTAATCGTGTAATCTATAGTTCTCGAGCTAAGCGCCGAGGATTGATGCACGTAGTCCGTCCGTTTGCCACGTATTGACTGTATCAGGATGTAAGAAGGCTCGCTTCAGCCCGAGAGCGTGCTCGACCTCGCCCCCTTCGTGCTTCTTCTCGTCGTCGGCGCGGTCTCTCGGGAGCGGCGAGACGAACGTGGAACGTGTTAATCTCCCATTACCGATGGATGTAACTCGATGGTTCGGATGTGCTCGTCGACGAATACTCCAGCGTTCCATCACGTCTCGCGTATCGACACGACTTATCGCTCGCGCATCTCCCTCACGAAATTTGTCGAGAATCTTTATCATTGCCTCCAATAATGAAACTCTACTCGATATGAATTTTTATTCATTTATTATCTATTGATTTTGACTTACACGTTTTTTTTGTCAATTGACTTTTACTTACACATTTATTATTGGTATGTATTTATAAATTGCTATCGGTAAATTGCTATCACTGACCAGTTCAGTTGCCTCGCAGCTCAACCGGTTACTTACCGACAGACTTCGGTAGTTCCACGATCAGCTGGTCCGATAGCGAGATAATCGCAGCTATCGTATCTCATCGAGATTCCGAAACGCTCTCAGTGAAACTATCGATGCAGCGATTCAGATAAGAGTGTGAATGTGAAAAGCGTTTTTTTTTAATTCAAAAAAATATAAATCATTCTAATATAATCGCATCGATCGACGGAGCATTGGGACTGTGAGGTAAAGGGAAAAATGCTCTAACGGTTAAAAGCATCCCCAGATTCCAACAGTTATTAATTGGTCAAGAAAACTTTCCTGCGAAAATCACTGAAACCAATGTCAAGCTGATAGTTTTTAGTTTCTAAAACACATCGATCGATTACAAAAAGGCAGATATTTTTTTGATTACGAATGAAAATAGCAAGAGAGTCAAAATGTACCAGTTTTCGGACGCGGTTTTTCGGCACGTCCCTGTGTTCGGACACTGTGTGTCCCAATGTTTCGGACAATCATGGATGTCGAGAATTCTGATGTACAAACAATTAGTTCGCATGGGTTTCAGATAAATGAGAGGAAATTGCAAACACTTCTCGATGGTATGAACTTAGAATGTTGTGACTTTCTACACATTTTTCGCCTGTAAAAAAAAAAATCAAAGTGTATTAAAAAATCTGAAAAAATTCATACTTATTGAGAAAAGAGATTTTCATTTTAAAAAAGTTAGCTTTCCGGGACAATTTTATCTTTCATCCATTTGTTGATAACATTTTCTAATTATTATTATGCAAAATTGATCTTTTTAGCACCTTTAATATGCTTGATTTTTTTTCATATTTTTATACCAATCAGAAGTGTCTGCACTTCCCTCTCATTTCTCTGAAACTTACGCACAGTAAACACCTCGTGTTCGTAAGCGAAGTGAACACAATTCGCAAAGACTACCTTATATTGGTACTCAGGGTCCAACTAAATTGGAAGAAGAAGAATAAAGACTACCTTAAATTCGTAATAAACCAAAACTGCATAGAAGTGTCCGACGACTGAGAAGTGTCCCAGCATTGGTGCCGTTGCGTCCCGTGGGCGGCGCTGCACGATTGCCATCTCGGTTACAGTTTACGTCCGCTGGCTCGCGCATTGATTCACGGCTCCACTCGCCGGATACTTCGCAGTGGATCTACACACAAAATTATTCGGGATACACAGTGGAATCAGCCGGAGGGTTATACACCGGCCGGGGTGGCGTGTACGCTATAAACCGTACTGTATTCCTACGAAGAACGCTTCTCGGCACACGAGGCGGTCGATTAGCAAACGCTCACCGGTATCGACCCAATTACCGTTCAATCGCGCTGTTTGAGAAACTCTCCGGCTTCCACGGGCCGCGTATTGACCGAACTCAATAACGCCATTGGTCTGCGTAAACGGGCGAACGTAAACGCACATAACCTCGAGAATTCGCTCTTTCCCGTATGTATATACTTAAACTGCACACCGTGCGAATCGCATTATAGGTACATTTAGGTGTACACGTGTATGTATATATATATATATATATATGTATATATGGGCGAAGTTCGTTTGTGTTTAGTCCCGCCCGTTCGCCCACCGAGGGTATCCACGAGTTACACCGATACACCGGCTGTGCGGTGTTCCGTAAGTGTATCGTCGAGTACGTAACAGGAAGTAATGCGGTATGAATATTAACGAGCGGTGCCCGAGGCGAGCGAGCGCTGGGCTCCGACGAAAGCGCGCACTGCTCCACGACTTTGCGTCGTCGGGACATTATCTTTCGCTGGATGCTTGCGGGATAGGAAATTCGCATAAAAATACTTAAAATTTTTATTTTTAATTTTAATTATTTTCAATACGCAGTATCAGCCTTCAACATAGCAACGTTGAGCATGGGTATGAGATACCTCGCTCGTGCGCCATTCACCTTAACGGGTCCAAATGCACGCTGCGTTGATCACGTGACTCTTGAGAGCCGCCCGAGAGAACAGGAATTATCGGATTAATTCCCGGCTTCGAACGACTCTCTCTGGCTTCGTCTTTATTGCGAATTAATCCTTCGAAGTTAAAATCTTATCGCGTGGTACAGTGGAGAGGAGCTATTCTGATTTACTGGTATATCTTCTACATAACAATAAAGCTCATGTCGATTGGAATCTCACAGATGCTCACGCGGATATTCTCTCAAACATTCGCAGATATTCTCAAACAGGTACTCTCACAAACATTCACAGGTACTCATACAGATTCACACATACACGGTATTCACGGTACTTACAGGATACTCATACGGCACTCGTAGGATACCCACTAGATACACGTACTCCCACGGTAATCATGTATACCCACAGGATACTTTCAGGTACTCAAACGGTACTCATGAATACTCACGCGATACGCACGGTACTCACAGGTTATTCACACGGTATTTACAGGATACTCACAGATGCTCACATGGATACTCATAGATACTCAGGTACTCATAGATACTCACAGATACTCAGGTACTCAGGTACTCATGGATACTCATTGCTACTCATAGATACTCATTGCAACTCATAGATACTCATTGCTACTCATAGATACTCATTGCAACTCATAGATACTCATTGCTACTCATAGATACTCATTGCAACTTATAGATACTCATTGCTACTCATAGATACTCATTGCAACTTATAGATACTCATTGCTACTCATAGATACTCATTGCAACTCATAGATACTCATTGCAACTCATAGATACTCCTTGCTACTCATAGATACTCCTTGCTACTCATAGATACTCATTGCAACTCATAGATACTCATTGCTACTCATAGATACTCATGGATACTCATAGATACTCCTTGCTACTCATAGATACTCATTGCTACTCGTAGATACTCATTGCTACTTGTAGATACTCATAGATACTCACAGATACTCATAGACACTCGCAGATGCTCTTATACACTCATAGACACTGACAGATACTCTTTGATACTTACAGATACTCATAGATACTGATAGGTACTCAGTCATGCTCACGTGGATACTCACAGTACTCATAGATGCTCTCACTTACTGCGAGCGCTACTGTGAGCGCGCGCAGCGCGCAAGCCCACGTAACCGCTAGTATATATGTATATATTCGTAAAATTTGATCGTGATTACAGGATTGTATCACGTGATCGATACAATGTTTTTTTTCAACACCTCGTTAGGTCGTTTGTTTTTTGTTTTTATTTTTATTTTAATTTTTTTTCATTAGTTTCCTTGAATCTCGATGTAATCATTGCCCGCGATGGTGTTTTTTTTCGCGAGAGATCGGGGTCGCTGCTGAAGGATCATTTCCTGTTGTCGATCAAGAGTATCCTTCGATTATTATTCGTGCTGCATTGCGCGAGACTCGGTGGTTTTTTTAATCTCATTTTTTTTCTTCTTTTTTTGTTTAGTTAATCCCTCCGCGAACTCCGCATCACTCCGGACATCTCTCTGGGGCTCTCTTTCGATGCGCAACGTTCCATTTTACTACGGATATTGCAGATCTCTACCAGGAAGCCACAGAGAGCCTTCTCACACGGACGTTTTGCATTGAGATACGCGTGGAATAAAGAGCGTGACTGCGGCGCACAATATAGCGAATGGACCGAGTGAATGAGCTAGAGAAGGCGAGCTGCCGACGCTGCTGCTCCTGCCGCCGCTGCCGGAAACCACCGGCTCAGCTGCGCTCGTACACACGCTCGTTCCGTACTCTCCCGCCTCCGGCCACGCTCTCGTCTCTTATTCCGCACGGTGGAAGGGAAGAGAAGCTCGGAGATCGCGCCAGCACGTCAAGAGCAATTTCCGTACTATCGCAAGAAATTCGCGGGACTTGATAAAAAAAAATAAAAATAAAAAAAATGAAGAAAAAAAGGTAAATTCTACTCTTCCGGTTGCGTATACCGTACTTATGGCTAAACTCGCACATCTGAGACGGTAAAACGGAGAGACGCGCTTCGTTTCCGGAATTTCCCCTGATAGACAGGCGCCACGAAAAGTAGCAATATTGGCGCGATATTTGCGACATGTGCGGCACATGTCGCAATTATTGCGCCAACTGCTACTTTTTGTGCCGCTTGTCTATCAGGGTCGTTTAAGAAGATTCAGACTCAAAATTACAAACGTTAAATTACTCGGATATATATATGTATATTCTCTCGCGTTTAAAACCTTCGCGTTAGGAAACAACTTTCTCGTCGGTAACGAGACAGGATATCATTCTATCGATATTAACGATAAAATAATAACTTGAAAAAATTGTTTGACGAAAATGCTTTCTCAACCTGATGACTTTGACTGTAAAGCAAAAAACAATTTTAAAAACGTTGAAGTGAGATGCGAAAGGTACTTGATAACTTAATAAAAAAAAACTAATTAATGTTCAGTATATCAAAAACATTTCAAACACATCATTTTTAATAATTAACTATAATTTTTATAATTGACATTAATTTTAATGAAAAAGTATACTAATTTTTCATCGCAATTGTACACCAAGTAGAATGTACCAGTTTCTGCATAAAAACTTCCAGTCCGGTACATTAAATTCACAATTTTTTTTACACAGAAAAAAAAAACCATAAAAAAATAGCACCGAAGCGACATGCAAAAAGTACGTGACAGCCTCATAAAAAAAGAAAGAAAGATTAATTCTGCGAGCGACTCGCGCCGTACAATATCGATTAACGGCTTTTTAATTTATGCATCCTAAATGTGTATACGTGGCTCCACTTCGGTGCAGCCCGGCGACACAGTCCTGTCGTGTTTCCGAAGAGGAATCGTGGAATAATAACCGATTTCGTAATTGATATTTCAGCGGCGCGACGATGGGAAGTGGAGGCGGTGAGGTCGGCGACGAGGTCGTTCCTGGGTTCAACGAAGCCGCGCTCTCGCCACACCCAGAACCGGGAACGGGGCACCTGACGTGCCTCGAAGAACACGAGGAATAAGAAGCCAAAAAAAAAAAAAAAAAAAAAACAGAAGAAAAAGGGAGAGAGGAACCAGCGAAAAGGGAACAATAGTCACCAGTCAGTGGTATAGTTCTGACCGGGACGAGGAGGGCGACGGAGAAGTGGGTGCTATACATCAGCCCGCGCACACATACACACGGATGTAACCAGTCGTCATTCCCGATTCGGATCACGCGCCGACCGCTCTTGTAATACTTGGAACGGGACGACCCACCCGGCATACGTTTAGCGTGTTACGAGCTCCGAGTTCGTGTCTCGCGCGGGCTCTCCCTGGCCCGCGCCCACCCTCGCGAACGAGCCAAGCAGCCGAGAGAGTCGCGTAAGTGGAAGTGCTTGGAAATCAGGCTCGAGACCGCGACCGAGCTGTGTATCGTTATCACGTACGTTAACCGTACGAACCTACGCATCGATGGCGCTCCGGTCACAGCGATCGGTATCTGCAATTTAAATTACACGGATTATTCGTAGTCGAATTGTTTCGAGGGTTGGTTATGACTAGAGCCTCGAAGGAGAAGGACTATTTTTTTTCGGCTTGCACAGGCATTGGGAGAAAATTTGAGAAAGGTCCAACTGGAGGTAAAAAGTATTAGAGCTTTATTTTTAGCGGAATTATTTCGTACAGCGAATTTTAACTTATTTATTTGACCAAAGAATATTTAAATTATTGTGGACGTAAATTATTTTTTATTAGAAAAGAAATCTCGTCTTTGTCGAAGAGTAATCGAGTCGCCAGTTTATTTGGGACATTTGTAATTCATTTTAACTAAATTAGTTCTTTCTAGGGTTGATTATTATTACGTCCTTACGGAAATAAGACCATTTTTTAATGCGTTTTGTAAACGCATCGAGACAAAATTTAAGAAACATCTATCTGTACGAAAAAAAGTATCAAATTTGTATTTATAGGAAATTATTTCGTAAAGTCAATGTAAGCTTATTTATTCGCCCAAAAAATATCGAAACTATTGTGAACCTAAATTATATGAAAAAAAAAAATCTCGTCTTTATCGATGAGTAATCGCATTGCCAGTCACATTTATCTTCTCTGAAATTCGAATGAAACTGATTATTCATACTCGAATTATTTGGACAGTTAATTATAACTACATCCTTGTCGGATTAGGACAATTTTTCTGTACCGCTTGTACACGCCTCGAGAAAAGATATAAGAAAGATCTCACAAGACACAAAAAAAAAAAAGTATAAAATCATTACTTTTACCGAACCATTGAGATTATTGTCAACCTAAATAATATGAAATAAAAAAAAATATCGTCTTTGTCAAAGAGCAATCGAGTTGCCATTCACATTTGGCGCCATACGATAACAATAGCGTTACGCAAGGCTCGAACACGCGGTACGTAATCGATCGACGGTCTTGCAGTTGCTTGCCCGCACGTATGCCTGTTTGCTCATTCGCACGTGTTAATGCCGGGGAGAGTTTTGCACGTAGGTAGGCCGCTTCGATACGTACGCCAGGCTGCGGACAGGCCACGGGTTTATTATTGCGCTTCGACGCTGCCGAACCTCCGTTCGCTCGATGTCTTCGTTGCAATTTTTGCATCCGCGCGATTGTCGTACGAGTTTGTACACAGTAGGAATATAATCGCTGCTGCGCATACACATCGGCTGACAGCGCGTGGGAGCACGTTAAAAAAACACTCGGAGAAAATACGACTCGGTACCTTTCGACCCTCACGCTCCTCTTCCTTCTTCCTCGTATATTATTCTCTCTCGTGATTCCCGGGGGGGAGCGTCGTGCGTCGGGTGCGCCGTGCGTGTTCATCAGCATCGTCGTCATCCTTACCGAACATGACCGCGGAGAGAGCCAAGGGGATATTCTTTTCTGCGAAGCGGTACGCGTATCGCCGGGCGAACATTTCGCCGAAATAACGAGGACGATGAACCGGAAATAGCGTGCTTAATCGCGATCGAAACTTCAGATAAATACTGAAACGAAATGTCGAGGAGGAAGGCTCGAAAGAGAGAAGTCATGCAGCGAATAATAATAAATAATTATCGGCGCGAAGGTTCGTTATATTTTAGGGTCGTCGAGATGGCAGTTTCACAGAGTGTGTGTTTATTTGTTTATTTATTTTAAGGCCGAAATACATGATTATCGTGTTTAAAGTATTTATTATCATTAATACCGTATGACAAAGAGATAAAGCATTGGTCGGAATGCCTACAAAGTACGAAAGTAGCAACGTGAAGTCAGCTGTAAGGAGAGTTGGTGGAAAATCGATAACAGCTGACACGAATAATAATCATATTTTAGGGTGCTTGAGATTATTTACAATACCATGTTTACAATATTAATCATAACTTACGACAAAAAGGTAAAGCATTGATCGGAATATCTACAAAGTACGAAAGTAATAGCCATGTCAAGACAGCTGTAAGGGGAATTAGTAGAAAATCGATAACACAAACAAGAATTATATTTTAGGATACTTGAGATGGCAGAGCTTCCAGAGTGTCCGTTTTATTTAATTTTACGGCAAAAATTCATCATTATAATGTGCACAGTATTTATGTAATGTCTACACAGCACGAAAGACATAGTGAGATTAAGTCAGCTGTAAGGAGAGTCGGTGGAAAATCGATAGTAGCTGATACGAACAATAATTATATATTAGGATACTCGACATAAAATTTGCAAGGTGTCGGTTTTTTCATTTCATGGAAAAAATAAATAATTACAGTGTTTACAATATTAATCATAAATAACCTACGACCATGAGCAATATCTACAAAGTACGAAAGTCGTAGTTACATTAAGTTTGCTATCGTAGATAGACAGGCGCCACGAAAAGGTCGCAGATGGCGCGATATTTGCGACATGCGTTGCGCGTGTCGCAAATATTGCTCCAACTTTGTTCGTTTTTTTTCGCTTGTCTATCTGGGATAGAAGGAATTGGTAGAAAATCGACAACATCTGACACGAACAGTAATTATAGTTTAGGATACTTAAGATGATTTACAATACAATTTTTATAATATTAATAATAATTTACAACAATGAGGTAAAGTATTGATCGTAATATCTACAAAGTACGAAAGTCGTAGATCAATTCAGCTACAAGCGGAATCAGTAGAAAATCGATAACAGCTGACAGGAACGTCGCCGCGCATCTCCGTTGCGCAGCGACGCTGTCGAGAAATCCAGTTGGGCCCGAGCTCTCGTGCAGTGACGATCTTCTCTGTGTACCATTTCCCGCGTAATCTCTTTGCATCGTGATTCGGTGAACGTTTTTTGTCTTACAATGATGTAGAATCGATCGAGAACAGTACAGAGTG
>JAPYZC010003892.1:0-11197 GCA_030522665.1 Ichneumoninae sp. A BG-2022a
ATATTTTCGCTATTCGGTCGTCGGAATTTTCTCAAAGATGGCCGCATGTCTACGCCGTTACTACGCGGCTTCGCGTCTTTGTCGTGTGAGTTTCTTTAACGTACAAAAACTCGATCGCGTCGGTGAGAACGGAAGCGTCACTTTTTTTTCGTATCTATTATCGTCGCGAGTTTAAATGTGATCAATTATCGATGTGTGGACAATTACGTGGTTCGAGTTTGCGGCGTTTCGAGGATGAATGCATATCGAACATATTGCAGCGCATCGTTGTTGTTTAAAATTGCAACGCAGCGTCTATACTCTCAGCTTTAACCTTACAATCGAAGTCTAACCTTACAAGGATGAAATTGTTTAATGAAATCATTGTTGGACTGGCAAATTGAGGCAAGTGCTCATTCGTGTTCAGTCGTCGAGGTTCTTCAGCCTGTGAGTACAAGCTTCATCTATCTATATCTATATATCATAACAGTGACGCCATGTTTTCACGGAATGTGAAAAATACTTGTCGATAGAAACAAAAAAATCAATGAAAAAAGTTTGAAAAATATTCTGAAAAAGAATCAAATTTTGCGTAAAACGAAATTCTATTGTAACTTATAAGTTATGTAACGTACACGAAGAGTGATCGTAAAATATCGTATCTGAAAAATATGGAAATCGTACTTTCGTACAGTCAGCCATGAGTACGCCTTGGGCGAGAAACCGGCGCTGCGCGTCTTCGCGCATCTCTCTTGCGCAGCGTCTCCATCGAAAAGCCGACTCGCCTCGGGCCTTCGCGCGGTAAGTGTCGTTTCTCGGTCTTGTTTTTCGGTTAATCAGTATACATTGTAATCGCACAAACGACTTTTTTTTGTTTAAACAATGTAGTGTCGATCGGGACACTGTCGGGAGTGTTGGAATTGACAATTGACGCTTTATCCGTCAGATTCGCAAATATTTTCGCGGTAGCGTTTTGTCATTGGAATATTATCAAGGTCACGTTTGACCGTTGGAGTTAAAAAAAATGGCCGCGAGCTTTTGCTGTTGAGGTGTCGGCTACGTCGCGACAGTTTCTTTAACGTGCAGAGAACTCGATTATGAGAGGGCGATTATGTTTATATGTATCGTAGTCGCGTGTTCAAATGTGACGAGTGACTGAAATGTGTAAAAATACAGGGTGCGGCCACCTGTCGTTTCGACGATAGAAATACATCGAATAGCTCGCATCGCATCGTTGTTTTGGTGTTCGAAAGACTTCTGCCAGTGACCGATCGAAGTCCGAGGTTCCAAGGATAGCATTTGACCGAATTGAATAAATGGATGAATGGATAAATCTGTATGCTCCAATAATTCTCGGACTCTCACATTTGAAGTGAAAATCGCATTCATCGTCGATCGTCAACGTTATTCTCCAGTCGGTGAGTTCACGCTTTTTTTTACTCCATTTATCTACATCCATTTTTCGACGCCTTGTTTTCACAATACGTGAAAAATGTATCGATATTTATCTGTGATGAAAAGAAAGTTTTTAACAATATTTTAGAAACTATTCAAAGTTTGACTACAACGAAATATCATTTTAGTGCACATCTTTTTTTTAGAATTATTTTAGATATTAACCAATATCTGATTAGCATATTTAGTCAATAAGATATATACCATATTTCTCAACGCTCCACTCCCGCTTGACGTTACCTCCATAATTCTTTATTACGCATTCAATAACATAAATTACAATAAACTTCCTACGATACACGTAAAACATTCAAAACATCGATTAAAATAAACCTCCACAGATACACATAAAACAGACGCGCAAACAGAAATTAGTAACCGCTTTTTTATTCCATATAAATAGGGACCACAACATTTATCGAAACCATAATCCTACACATTTTTTTATTCAAATAGGGGTAGTGGGGTAAAACAGGACAGTGGGCAAAAATGCAATATTCCAATAATTTTTGCATGTCCCATTTTGCCCCAGCGACATATCCGGATTTTCTGCCCTGTTTTGCCCCACTGTTCCATCCAAAAATGATCGCAAAATTACGTTTTGCTCCACTGCCCCTTCCAAAAATTATCGGAACATCGTTTTTTGCCCAACCGTTCCGTTTTGCCCCAGCGACATATCGGGATTTTCTGCCCTGTTTTGCCCCACTGTCCCATCCAAAAATGATCGCAAAATTACGTTCTGCTCCACTGCCCATTCCAAAAATTATCGGAACATCGTTTTTTGCCCAACCGTTCCGTTTTGCCCCATCGTCCCATCCCAAAATTATTCGAGAATAGCGTTCTGCCCCACAGTCCCCACAGTCCCAAAAATGATCGCAAAATTACGTTTTGCTCCACTGCCCCTTCCAAAAATTATCACAAAATCGCTTTTTGCCCAACCGTTCCGTTTTGCCCCATCGTCCCATCCCAAAATTATGCAAGAATAGCGTTCTGCCCCGCAGTCCCCACAGTCCCAAAAATGATCGCAAAATTACGTTTTGTTCCACTGCCCCTTCCAAAAATTATCGCTTTTTGCCCAACCGTTCCGTTTTGCCCCATCGTCCCATCCCAAAATAATTCGAGAATAGCCTTCTGCCCCACAGTCCCATTTCGCCCCGCTCTCTCCCACATCGAACTCAACGAAAAATAACTAATCGTCTCGAATGTATCGCAGCCATACCGTGATCTTCAAACCGACCCAAGATTCTCAGCACAGTGAATGGCACCATAAGCGGCAACCTCCGAGGCGGACCTTTCGGAACCGAGAAGAAAAGACTGGAAAAGACTACCGGTCTCGAGAATCGTTCGGCGAGCGGCCAGAAGCAGATAACCGAGAATGAGGTACACCGCTGTACCGTTATGGCCTAACATGGCAAGGAACAAGGGAGCCCGCGAGGGGGCAGCAGGGTCGAACGAGCGAGCTCGCGCTTCGTCCGCCTCTCCCGAGGGCGCTGCCCGCGCTCGGCCGCTTCGAAGCCGTTTGCGCTCGGGCTATGCCCCGTTCGCGCGCGCGCGGCAATTAAAATCGAGAAAATTGGTCGTGTCGCAAACGGTCGAGCGTTTGGCCCGCGGGGGCTTCCCGGTCACACGGAAGTCGACGCCGAGAGACCGCGGGGCCTCCCGCGATACACGAGCCCGTACACAGGTACGAACGCCTCGGAAATATACACCGTACGGGCGCTCACACCGATGCGCCCGGCACACATGCTGCGCGGCCGACGTACGGACAGTATATTATTCGTGTCGGCGAGTATTCGCTGCTGGATGCGGAGAGCGCACCTCTTTGCCTTCCGTAAAGGTTACTCGTAGGCGTGTGTATGGATGTAATGCCATGGCTGAACGTTCCACCGCAATCTCGGCGACGTTTCGATATACATACATAATTCGTCGCTGGAGCGGAGCGCTGTACGGAGAATCGGGTAACGATTCTTCCGTGACACAACTGACTTAAGTCATCGCCGTTGAAAACGAAACGGAAAGACCGAACGGAAAGACCGAGTCCTCTCGACGGTTATATCGGATCTCGGAATGGTCGTAAACACGACGCTCGATCGCGGATTGAATTAATGCAGTCCTTGCCAATGGTGTTCACTTCGCATAAGTTTCAGAGAAATGAGAGAGAATGCCAGACACTTATCGATGGTATTGAAATCTGGAAAAAAATAAAGCATATTGAAGGTGCTGAAAAGGTTGATTTTTCATAAGAATAATTCCGAAATGTTATTAACATGTTGATGAAAAATAGAATTGTTCAACAAATTTCCTGAAAACCGATATTTTTTTTAAATGATAATAATTCGTTCATTTTTCTTCTTTCACTTTAAATTTTGTGACTTTATACACATTTTTCCCATATAAAAAGAATCTTTTTAGCATCTTTAATATGCTTGATTTTTTTCATATTTTTATCCGATCGAGAAATGTTTGAATTTTGCTCTGAAACTCAAGTTTGGCGGGACTGTACCGCTCGGACTACCACCTTAATGCCCGGGGAAATCATTTATCAAATTCTGCCAGTTTTGTTTTTTACACGCTTGATTTGTTATTATTTATCATTGATTTATCTTTGAGGAATTGAAACTCTCGGTATTGCCCGCGGAGCGTGAAAATATGATTGGGCGATTGTTGTGGAAAAAGGTGTTCCATTGCCCGATGAATAATCGCCCTTTCGCCCGCGTCTGAAATAAGCGCTGTCGATCGACTCCTGATTAATCTTAAAATGAATCACAAACAATGATTCACTATCTAGTATTTAAAAAAAACAGTGTTGACGTAGTAAATTTAAAAAAAAATCAAATTTAACGGTAATTCGAAATTTTCTCAAATTTTCGAGGTTTTTACACATTTTTCCAATACATGCAAAACAAAAAAGAAACTTCTCTGCCATGAGCAATCAAATCACAGTCTGACCTCAATTTCACCAATAAAATAGTATCAATAAATCGTGATCGCAACTTTGCAAGATTAGTTAGAGGCCAAATCTAGCTTCATCGGCCTTCCAACCTAAGGCAGGCTATGTAAGATGAATAACCGCCTTTTCGCCCACGTCTAAAGTGAGGCCGTCGACCGACCGCTGATAATCTTAAAAAGAAGCAGTCACAATAATTCACCACCTAGCATCTAAAAAAAAAAAAGAAGCAGCGAACAATCTTAACGTACAAAATTTCAAAACAATTTAACAAAACTAAAAGAAATAAGATAAAACAATCAAAAATTTGTGCCCAAAATTTTCCTCCCCACAATAATTAATTCGAGTTTCCCAATCAAAAAAGAACCGAGCCACGATCGACGAAATCGCAGTCTGACCTCAAGTTCGCCAATAAAATAATATCGATAAATTAATTAGAGGCCGATCCCAGCTCCATCGGCCTTCCAACCTAACGCGGGCAATCCCTCGATTATCTGTCTCGTCGCATTCGAGGGTTCTCCTGTCGGGGTCTCGCAACGGTTCTTCCTCGATGAGCGGTACCTTTTTTTTTTTTGTATTCTGCGCCCGGAGTGCGCCTCGGGTTCACGCCCGCGATGCACTCGCGGGAGTGCGCGCTTCGGCCTCCATC
Source organism: Ichneumoninae sp. A BG-2022a (assembly GCA_030522665.1). Taxonomy (NCBI): domain Eukaryota; kingdom Metazoa; phylum Arthropoda; class Insecta; order Hymenoptera; family Ichneumonidae; species Ichneumoninae sp. A BG-2022a. The sequence continues at coordinate 5,031 of JAPYZC010003892.1, forward strand.
CAATAGTGGTAGTCAATCCGTCGCGGCTGGTAGTAGTAGTGCCAAGAGTAGTACAGGAGTATATATATCGGCCGTCGGGTGACCTATGAAGGGTAGAGCGTGCGCGACTCACGTGGATCCTTTTGCTCGCTTGCGGGATTCCGTAAATGGGAAAGGGATTACGTAAGCGCGCTCGTGAGGAAACTCGCGCCATGTGTGCGCGATGGAATACACGAAAGGCTCTCGTCCGTGTGTTTCCAACCCGTTCGGCATGGGAGCTTGTGGGAACACAGAGCGACTCGCGGGCTAAAGCCGCGTCGGCTTGTATGTCAGGTACACACTAACAATCGCATGGAAGGTAACAACGTTGCTCCAACGAAATCATTGATGTCGGCCTCTTCTTACAAACTTTCGTAGTGCGACGATAATGTAATATAACGTAAAATATGTTTTATGATTATTATAAAATTAATATATTATATAGTGAGTTTATTGCCAATACATAACAATTTTTGATACGTAGACAGTAAGGATAACAGTTTTTGATACCTAACAAACTTATCTCTTTGCGCCTATATTGCATGTTGCCAATTGGCCATCGACTGCAGTCCTTCAGCCACTATATTTTTTTTTATCTTTTGCATTTTTGCTATATTTTTGTTTAATTGCTGCCGCAACTCATATGCTCAGCTGAATGCTGAGCATATGAGTTTCACATGAGTTGCATAATCTATTTTCTTCTTATTTTCATTTTCATATTATTATTACTGTTGCCTCATATTGTTACTTCTATTTTTTTTTTTTTAATTTTCTGGTACCTTCGGTTTTTATCACTATATGTGCTATCTGCTATGCTTGTCTTCCGTTCGTTGTAGTTTGATGCACTTAAACGATGTTCCAAGGGGGTTTAGGCCTCAGATCACGAAATAAGCGAATCTATCTATTTGTTATAAGTTTGAGGTCTTGCATTACGAGGGTAAAAATTGTAACTCAGATACAATTCTTGTATCTGAGTTGATTTTTCCATCCCGTTTTTTTTGCTATAAGGGCAAATTGCCCCCTCAAAAGCCATAAAGAATATATATAATATATTTGATATTATAAAAAATATATATTGGGTATTGTGTCAAAAAATATATATATACATATAAAATAATATAAAATATTTGATATTAAAAAGTATTATGCGATTAATTTATCATTTAAATTATAAAAGTATAATATACATTTTTTTTTATTCGTTTCACGGAAAGCAACTTTGCGTTAAATGTTTTCGTTGGGGCAACGCTGATGACTTTCATGCCATCGATACCAGACGTATTTTCCCCAAACGTACTCGGGCGTGTGGCATGTGAAAAACACACTGGTCGACGCGTCCATTTTCGAAATACGATTGGCCATACGGTGTATAACGCTTGCATGTGAGCGCTCGTGGTGTATAATATAAGGGGTATAATATATCCATAGCACTGACGGTTGCGCGTGATTCTTCGACCTTTGGGATCGTCGCAAATAACGAATCACGTTGGCGTTGCACGCACCTTACGCGCTGAGGCAGGCCGCTCACGCGTCCACGTATCCCAGGCGTACAAGCACCGTACAACAGACGAGCCAACGCCGAGTTGAATACTGATGGATTTTTGTGGCAGCGACGCTGCCACACGAACGGGGATCATTGGGAAGGGAGTTTTATTTTTATTAATCGTATTTACGAATAATTTTTAAAAACGCGCATACACTGTGGAAATGAGACAGCGGATTCACCGGGTTGGGTCCAGTGATTAGAGATGTACAATGACCGGCATTTCTCGATGACGTCAATTGACACAAAAATTACCGTCATTTTGGTAATTCTCGAATCTACACCCAGAAAAAAATTTTATTTGACGGCCACCGTTTATTAAGATTAAGTAAAATAAATATTCATTTTAATCAAATAAATATTTTACTCAATCTTAATAAACGGTGGCCTTCAAATAATTTTTTTTCTGGGTGTCTCATGTGCAATGACGGTTATTTTTTTACGAAGCGTCAGAAATATGGTCAAACTACCATATAGTTGTGCAATGACCGCCATTTTATTTTTCGTCACAAATTTCATCATATTTTTAAAGGGAAAAGCTTGAATTTTAATAACCAACATTTCATTAAAGTCAACGTCATTTCTACATTGGCCAATTCTTTTGTATTACGATCGGTCTGGAATAACATTGTAAACATCTCTTACGATTAATAAGCTATGGAAAGTTTAAGTTTAAATAATATAATTCCTCCGCGCCGGTTGATATTGGAAAATGGCGGCGATTAGTGTTTGCCGTATTTTTGAGCAAGGCAGTGGCGAAGCCATTTTTTTGTCAGTTTTCGTCTGTGTCTGCGCTGTGAAGGTGAATAAATTTTTGTTCACAAATTTGTTTCTCCAGGAACTCGGGTTGAAGCGCGTGACCATTATCTAACGTGTCGCTCGGGGGGCCCGCGGAGTTACCGAGAGACAGCGCAGGCTGCGGGCGCCGAGTGCGAATTGACGGGGAAGATTTAAAAATAAAAAATGAAAAAAGCGCGGAAAGGCGGAGCGAAGGCCCGAGGATATTATCCTAATTCTCACGGAGTCACCGAGAGAAAATTCCTTCTCGTCGGTTTCGCATGCGCCGGGACGCATAAAAGCGTCGAAGATTGCGATATACATGGGCGATGACTATTATGTCGGAACGGTCGTAAATTATTGTTCGATGGATTTCTTGTCGACGGGCGACGATGACGGTCGTTGCGCACACGTCCGAGCTTATCGTGCCTTTCCTATAAATAAATAAATAAATAAATAAATAAATAAATACATAAATAAATTAATAGGGTGTTTCTCAAAAAGGCCATTTTTTTATTTCCTTTCGGTGCAAGAAATCTGCTTACTTTAAAAACATGGGAGGAAAATTTAACACAAAATCCTTTTTTTAAACACCCTAATATATATGTATATATATATATATATGTATATATATGTATATATATATGTTTTTTTCTTTTTTTCTTCTATGTCCGGAATTCTCTTATTCTCTTCGTAATTAAAAAATGAAGGGTTTCAATGAAGAACCGGGAGTCTCGGCGTTTTGTTCTTTATTACAAGAAACGTAATACGACTTTTCTCTCGGACTTCTCTCGAACCCGGAAGACGATATTTATGAGGAAGCTCATTCCGGAGTGCTCTCCATGGGCGTCCGGTGCAATTTATGGCAAAAGGGAGAGAGCAGCCCTCCCCCCACCCTCAAGAAGGAGAAAGGAAACTCGCTTCGTCTCAGCGAGAGCAAGCGAGCAAAAAAAATAATAGAGAATTGAGAGAAGAAGCGGGGTCGCATCTTTATCCGGACGGTGGACAGCGTGACACTCGGTTTATGAGTTACGTCATAGTTTTATTTCCAAGGACATAAAAGGATAAGGACATATATAGCACCTTTTGGCGAATTAACCGAAAATTGTAGAAAATCGGTAGATAAATGTAAAGAAAATATACAATAGGAAGGGAATCGGTGAAGACGAAAAACGGGAAATACATTTTTGAATTTGAATTTTTTATAGGACTGACTTTGCTTGCGCATAAAGGAAGCTATTTTTTTTTCCATCCAACGAGAACATTTAATTAAAACTTGCTGCATGACATTTTTGGTGTCGAGCAAGCTTTAATACGATAGGTTCAAATTTGCCCGAATTTGTAAGCTCTACAAAAATGTTTACAAAAAAGTCGAAATCGTATAAAATTGCCTCGTACATTTTCACGATTTACATTTTTTTTTCTTTTTTTAACTGTAAACTCTAAAGTGTCCAAAGAAACTGTAAAAAAATTAATCATTTTTATTACACAGAGTCGTTTGGCCTTAATTTCCAAGCCCCATTTATCGAGGTCCGAGCGCGCTGGCATGAAAATAACATACATTTAATTGTTCACGCGATCGAAGCTTCCTCCATGAGGAAGCAATTATTTCAATGTAGGACTTGGTCTAGTTTCTCAATAACACTGACACGAAGTGTCGTCTCATCGTTTTACTCATCGAGGAAGTAATTTTAGCGGGAAGTCTCTAATAGCAGTTATTCTTTTTTTTAATTCTCAGACACACTTCAGTTTTTTTTTCCACTCCGCTCACTGTCCAAGAAGCTGGCAATTTTGTTGCTGCAAAGATACATTTTTGCAAATAAAGTTTATTACATGTTACACGTGGCAATTTAATCCTCATAACCGAAGTTTCATAGCTTAGTTGCGCAATCGTTGCACCCGTACTTCGCTCGCGACGAGAGAGTTGCGCGCATTTCTCCACGGTCACCGGAAGTATGAATAACTCGCTCGAGCTGAGTGACGGAACTTTAGCGCAAGAAATTAATCGCGTAATTAGAAAAAAAAAAAACTATACGAACGGAACTAAATTAATTATCGATACGTTAATAATTAAAAACTCGGAACAAGTTTGCGAATATTCACGATTTTCAAAACTTTACAGCACACTTTAAAAATATATATATATAAAAACTGTCAATTTTCTTGCTATGAAAATAAATTTTTAAAAGTAAAGTTTACTATATTTCTCCACGCTCACCGAAAATATGAATAGCTCGCTCGAGTTGACCGACGGAACTAAATTAATGATTGATACGGTCATAATTAAAAACTCTGTACAAGTTTGCCAATATTCACGATTTTCAATACTTTACAGCATGTTTTAAAAAAAATATATATATATATAAAAACTGACAATTTTATTGCTGCGAAGATAAGTTTTCGCGAATAAAGTTTATGATATGTTACACGTGGCAATCTAATCCTCGTAACCGAAGTGTCATAGCTTAGTTGCGCAATCGTTGCACCCGTTCATCACTCGCGACGAGAGAGTTGCGCGAATTTCTCCACGGTCACCGGAAGTATGTGCACAGTTTTCCCTCAAGCTGAGCGACGGAATTTCGGTGCAAGAAATCAATCGCGTAATAATAAATAAATTATACCAACGGAACTAACTTAATTATCGATTATTGACACGATAATAATTAAAAGCTGCGTTCAAGTTTCCGTATATTCACGAGTCTCGAAACTTTATAGCATTGTTTAAAAAACATTATATATTTAAAAAAAAAATAAAAATGTTCATATCGCTTTCTCATTATGTTGCTTTATTCGCAAATCCTCTTCTATGAAAAAGCATTTTCTGTATTTTCGGCTTCCTCGTACAGGAAGCTCCGCGAATAAAGTAACATTATGAGAAAACAATAACAAAATTCCAATTTTCCACTTCCATGAAAAAACGATATAAAAATCTAAATCCTCAACTTTTTTCAACGTCAACGTCCTCTTAGACTTTTATGCAAAATTCTCAAAACAAATGTTTGCAAATAAATTATTGATACGATTAATAATTAAAATCTCGGTACAAGTTTCCGTATATTCACTTGTTCCGAAACTTCACAGGATCATTTTATAGAAAAAAAAAAAATAAAAAATAAAAAAAAAATAAAAAATGAAAGCCCGAGGGGTTCGAAGGGGGCACGGCGTGAGTTATCGTCGCTCGGTCGTGGGGGCGGCCGGCACAGTAGGTACGGCCGGTCGAGAGCGGGCCGCAGTTGCCGGCATCTCGCTAATTACGAATCGCCACGGCCCCGCCGGCGGGACAAGCCAGGCGAACGAAACGGTCCACCTATCGTGGAAGCTCTTTGGAAGCCCGCTCGGCTCGGATGAAACTCGCTCCTTCGCGCTCTCGCGCACGGCGTTCGGCGACGCCGGGAAGATTTAATCGAGCTGCCTCGGGGCACACCCGGAGAGCTCTTCGGGAGAGAGGTGAAGAAGGCACCGTGCCGCTCGGCACCGACGCCGCTGCCGGCAGCAATGACGGTGCAGGCCACACGATGCAGCCGAGCTTCTTCCGGGAGCATCGCGCACATCTCGACCTCTTCTTTATATTGCATATACACCGGATTTATTTGCCAATGGCGAGACACGGATCCTCCGGCTTGCAGTACTTGGGCAAATTAAAAGTACCGAAGCATTCGAGACTTTCAGCGAATTCAAATATTTATTCAGTTGTTCGTTTGTGATGAAAAATTTATTGCTTAGGAATTTTCGTGATTGGGAATTAGGACAGAGATGAGAATCAAAGATGATACAAATTATTGCATCGTTTTCTTCAGACACGGATCCTCCGCCTTGCAGTACTTGGGCA
>JAPYZC010003894.1:0-26982 GCA_030522665.1 Ichneumoninae sp. A BG-2022a
CAATCTGTACCAGCGAGAATTCGTCACCATCAGCGTGAGTTCAGGCCTTACAACCCTGAACTGAAAAACCATCGCGAGTTCCCGGCGTATAGAACAATTGGCATTGGGACACTACGAGTGAAACCGTATTATCAACCCTTTAACGGTCAGTAAGAGGGAAGCCATTTACCGTTCTGTAATTATATGCTGCAGTAAAAAATGCAACGGATTCCAACGCTAGAAAAAAAAAATCAATCACTTCTATGAATTACTGAAAATAGAACTTATAGTGGTTCTGACCCTTTCCGCGGTTACGATTAAAGGATTGGAGATGCGTCGAGAATTTAAAAACGATCGATATTTATGCCCGCGTGTTTCATCGATCTTTCACCTAACAAGCAACAAGAATTTAATTTTCAAAAAATTGTTCGCATCAAACTCGTCGGCAATGTATGGTATGTGTATAAATCTCTTTCCGTGTATGTGTGTATGAAAACGTGCGAAAAAATTTGACCAAAAATGGTAAATAAAAATAACGTGAGAGAGGAAAAATGGTGACGCGTTATACTACAAAGACGGGTCTATGAGTTGGGGGCGCGATACACACAGAGGGGGGGGGGTGGACAGAGACGAGCGGAGGCGTTATGGAATGGAAGTTTGTGCGCGGCTGGCCGTGACGTATCGTGTCGCACCTGCAGCAGAGGCCGAGCTCGAAAAATATTTCGCATCGATTCGCAAATTCCTACGAGGCGGGCGACGGAGAACCGGGGGGAGGGGGGGGCGGTTCACACAGAGTGCGATGCGTCGAGAGTCAATGGGTGACGGTGGAAAAATTCTATTCGCTCGACGAGCTCTCTTTCACCATGAACAAATATGAAAAAAATAACAACGATATAATAAAAAAAATAAAAATCAAAAATCAAAAGTTCGTAAATTATTCTTTGCCCCGGCCCGTTTGTATACGCGTAGCGGCCGTGGCTTCGGAGCGGCAATCGACGAGCTTTCGCACGTCCCTCACCCCTGCGCGCCGGTGCCAGGAGGTGCAAAATCGTTTGCGAATTCTATTCGCTTTTTACCTCGTTCGTCACTTTCCATCACTTGTAATATATTGGATACACACGAACCCCCCCGTGAATGAATAAATAAAGGGGGCAAGAGGAGGGGCGGTGGAGAGGGGGGAGGGCGAAATTGCGACGCATCCGCGAAAATGAAAAAGTCCAGCGGTCCCTCGGCGTCCGAATGCGTTCATCGACAGATACATAATCGATAATAGTGTAGGGCGAGGGTGCACGTGAAAACAATGAAGAACTCTCACGGTAGGTTACTCCCGCAAATCTCAGGCTTCGATGCTTTTACATACCCATCGCGGCACCGGCCATTTTGTGACGAAGTTCCTCTCGTGAATAGAGGAAAATGCAATCTCTCGGTGACGTGACAATCTGATTTTTTTTTCGTGTTGTTATAAAACAAAAAAAATCACCAAAAAACAACTCTGCCATATGCACACCTATGTCATAGGTAGAGGAGAGCGGGGCAAAATGGCATACCGGTTTAAAACGCGATAATGATAATCGTGGTACGTGGGACAAAACGGGTTTAAAAATCCGGATGTATCGTTGGAACAAAGTGGGGCATCCAAAAATTATTGGAAAATTGAGTTTTGCCCTCGCAGTCCTGTTTTGCCCCGCTATGCCATTTTGCCCTGGTCTCCCCTATACGTGTGTGGACGCCCGTTCCATGGCGTCCATTTCACGAGCCGATGACACAACGGAACGAAACGCTAAGAAGCGTCTTATCACAAAATGGTTCATCGCTGATAATATTCCCGTGAAAGTGAGCTCGCGGCTCGATACTTCGAAAGTTTAAGGAAAAATCTTAAATCATCCTCAAGTCCCGTGGAATATGTGCAAGCTAGACTCTCCTCGGGTGGGTATGAGAAAGCAGAGAGCAGATCTCGCCAGTATTTCAGTGAAGTATCTCTAAGAAGCGAAGTGAAATGTAGAGGGGCCCGCGAAGGCGTGACTCGAACCCGTATGAGCTCCGCCAGATGTTACAATATTAACTGCTACCAGCGGGAGAGAACAGACTCTCGAGGCAGGAAGCTGGGAAACCGATGGAGAGGCAGAGGCCGGCAGTGATCTCGTCCTGTTTCTCCCACCGTCCTGTATACCGAGCAATATCGCTTAATAATACCAATCTTACCTCGTGATTTTTTTTCCTACAGCTTTTCATTTGCGCTTTTACGGCAATAAACTCTGGTACTCCTTGATCATTCATTACCGCTGCCAAACAAGTACCTCCTCGCCGAGGAGTGCAGCCTGACGAATGGCTAAGCGTATTGACGTACCAATAATTCGTCCCATCAACGGACCTCCAGGCATCTTCTATCAGTAGTTACGAATCAATGCGAATCTTCAAGGATCTACCAACCTACTTTGCTCGATGGATGCCAGTTGGCGGTACCTGCACATGCATTAATAAGCAGCATCGAACCCAAGAGGTAGGTCTCCAATTACGACGAGGACCGGTACGTTTCTCTACTTATGTTCCTCAGTGCGCATCCCATGTATGATATAACTGGAGGCTCGCATTAGTCCAAAGATGAACGAAGATGAAAACTGTAAAAAATAAAAATGAATAAGTAAGAAAATGCATTGCTCGTTCGACTTCGCCGGCTATCAAACGAGTGGTAGGACAGCTACAGAGCACTGACGATGCGACGCTGAAGGGGGGGGGGGCGGTCGTAAACGACGTGACGGGCAAAGGGGGTGAAGCACGCGGAGTCACGATGGTATAAGCCTGTCCGACCACCCAACCGGAAGTAGGTTAATTGACCGTGGAAGGAAGCCCACCGGTATTCCCGACGGGTCCTTGGATAACGCGTCCGCGCATTAATTCGTAATTGGTGGCGAGAAAGATAGAGAGGGTAGGGAGAGGGTGTACGGAGTGTGAAAGCCAGTGGAGGAAGATGACAGCGTATACCTGCTACCGGTAGCGCGGTGCAGTAGTGTCCTCGCCACGAGAACGCCGGACGAGCGGCTCGCGCGTCAGGTGATGTAGTGGCGGTGGAGCCTGCCTCCAGCATAGACATTTTCCCCGTGGAAGACGCATGGCCCTTGCTAATATGACGTTTGAAATATGGCGCAACTCGTGAGGCTTCTCCCCGGCCCTCGGTGTGGAAGACGAAGGGGGAAGGGTTTGTTGGACAAGCGAGAAACGAAGGTGGGAGGAAGGTTCGAGGGTGCATCACAACGGGGCACGAATCCCGGCTGTGCCCCCGGTGATCGTCGGTTGGGGCGGGGAAGCTCGAGGGATGAAAAAAAAAAGATGACGGACTGGTAGGGACGAATATCTTCCGAATTCCAATATAACATTACTTGAGTAATATAAACAGATTCTACAGGATCTTCCATCTGTAGGGGAACGAGAGTTTTTATTATTACAGGATTCGACGGGGTCCATAAATGTTCCTTCATCGCGGTTCGTCGTTCGCTTAACTGTACCTTCAATGGCAGATTCTCCATCCATGTAATTTTGTAAACTGCTTACGATTCATTCGGAACCTGATATAGTGTATTGCCGTGTTATGTGGCAACACATGTGCCGCTAATGCGTAATCCCTTCATCGATGTTTGTAGCAACTTGAAACAGCCTGAGGACAGGTCGATAGTGACCCTCATAGAGAAATCGTAGCTCGTTACAGCATTATCGAGATTACACCGTTGGACTGTATGTGTGTGTTTGCACGAACGGGACCGCATTTTCAGGAGCCACGGTGGAAGCTTCGATCGGATTACGACCGCGGTTCGACTTATTTCCTACGCCATGGGATTACGCGTCCTGCAGCCCGGTGTCCTGACTCGCCCACATACACACACACACGCACGTACACACACACACGGAACGTCCTTAATATCCGTATAATCTCATTCAACACATCGGGTTTCTCACACCACGTACTTACTCTTCAAAGCTTTCGCAAAACTTGCTCGCCCGGCCAACGCCACGAGAGTATGACAAATTCTATTCAGTGTAGACAAAATTTCCAGCAAGTGGCCGTTTGTAAGGATTACATGGAGCTCCTGTATGTAATCTACACGTCGTCGATGTTTTTATACCTCATAATTCAGCAACTTCTACATTAATTCGCAACGAGTACTACGAACGTGAAAGAGTAATTTATTACTTCGGTGTCGAATTATAGTGTGAACCGGAAGTGACGTATTTTAGGTCGAAAAATGAAATTTTGAAACGGAAGTGACGTGTTTCCTGCATGACGTTACGTCCGGTAAAAAAATGAGATTTTCAAACCGGATGTGACGTATTTCCATATAAGACTGGTGCTGTCCTGTAGCCGTGCCGACGATTAAATATCACCCGGGGCGACCGACGCAACGATAGTACGCGTATTTTTAAGCGATAAAAGTTGTGAGAGAGATTGCGAGTCGAATAATTTGAAACGTTCCTCGCTCACCGGTCTGAACTTTCCAGAATAAGTCAGGGTGTTATGGCCATAGTTTTTTAAACAACGAAAAGTGGAGGTTTAACATTTGTTTAACTTTCCTATTTTCGTTGTAACCAGCTCTAGAAACTTCGCACTAAAGTCACTCAAACTTTCGATATTTTCGATGAGCGATTTAATTTTAGTTCTATAAATAAATATTTGCAATCGGCGGTCTCACCCGGACACTACGGGTGCCATGGCCACAGTAATAATGGTAGTCGATCAGGCCTAGATAAGCATCGAGATTGCACAAAACATATCTATATATTTATGTTGACTAAATACACTACAGAAAGACAGTAATTACCTTCGTCAAATGTTTCAGATGCCAAACTAAAAAGAAAATGATTTCACTGGCCATATCACCCGGATATTACAGACAGTGGCTCACCACCACTGACGTGGCTATTTCCCCCGAAAAACAAGTGGCCATGTCTCCCTGAAAATGAGTGGCCATGTCACCCATTTTTCTCGGAAAAATTAGCCGCTGCCTAAATTTAGAGAAGGCATAAAAAATAGGTTTACTACGCGCGAATCTTTTCTTGAAAGATCCAACTATAGTGTGCAATGTTGATTTACTAGCAAAATTATAATTTAGTATGTCGCCACAGCGCTAGAAATGTAGCTCGAAAAATGTCTGGCTATCTCGAAATAAGGATTCGCCGCTCGTACTGACCTTTGCCTAACTCTGCTTGTATCGCACGGGTCCTTAGGTGATTTATCCCTGGATCCAATAAAAACCGATCGACCTATCCATCTATCTACAATCTTAAAAGTTGTTGTGCAATCGCATTGTATCCACAACGTCCATATATCATTGATTTACGTCTTAATCGAGGTGGGCCATATTCACCACTTTTACCCTATATTAAAAACTGTGCAAGCGGCAGCGCCATTCGTTTCTTACGTTAAAAGATATTTCGGGTGGCCATATCACCCTGATTTACGGTATATATATTCCCCACCAGCCTCTGTCCGTTTTACGTACCGTTGTGTACTTTAGAGCGCTCGTGCCGCGCACTCGGTATAACCCCTTGCAGGCATCGAAACCCGCCCCCACGGGCCAAAACCGGCTGCCGGTTACTCGTCGACCGATCGACTCCCCAACGCTTGCCACCGTCTCGCATCTTTTTTCCCCGATACATGCCCGTCCTCCCTATCCGATTTCAATGTGGTTCCGTGTCTTACGTGCCTCAAATCAAAAACACCGAGACTTTATTTCCGAGCACGCGGTGCCCACTTTTCTTCTCGGCGGTCTCTCCCGTCGAACGTCTCTTCACCCTCCCATCGCGTATCGCTCCGCGATTATCACGTTCCTTATTTTTCCCTTACTTTAACAGCTTCTCGTCGCTGTCGTCGCCGTTACGCTTTACCCTTGTCTCTCCCACACGATTGCCCATACGTGCGGCTGGGCACATTCCGGAGACTGTTTTCCGCTCCCTTGTCTTCCTTCCCGTGCCGTCACACAACCCGCACAGATGCCACCTTATAAACTTTTATTTTCGTGGGGGTCCCCGGGTAACCGGTCGAAAGCGGCGACGGAATGGAGATAGCGCGGGGGGTTTCGTAGGGGGAGGCGGTGGGGTGGCGAAGGTAAAAAGAGCGTATGTTCTGTCAAGCTGTCGCTGAAAGGGAGCTCGCCTGCCAACTTATGGGACACGTAGAACGCGCGAGCCAAGAATATTGCACTACCTTCTTATGCTCACGTATCTTCCGACACCTACACCGCGCGTCTTGTCTGAGCGGAGCTTTGCTCTCACTCATTTCCACGTTGATCTCCCTCGTTTTCACAGCCCGAGATACGGCCCACTCGTACGTTTCTTATTAGGACGGATTATAGGAAAGACATAGGATAGTCGCGGGACAACGGAAAGGATTCTCCATGGATAATCCTTTCGGCGCTCCTTCGCTGTGCCCTCCCCTCTACCTCTTCTGGGAAGCTATGTCCGTCCACAAGAAGCGAACGGAAGATACCTCCGCATGTCGGGAACAGGCTGGGTCCGGGCGGGACTCGTATAAAGCTGGGATTTATGAAAAACGGTTTTTCGTCAGATATTGAAATGTTGCCGGTAAAAAGTCGAACAGGATTACATATTCCAATATGAATGTTCGCGTTTCGAGAGCCATGAATTTTCGTCCGGACCTGCCGTACGGATATTCCTTTTCGATCTGTTCTAGCACTTGCCGCTGCGAGCTCCGGCGCTGCCTGGACAGAGGAAAAGAAAAATAAAACGAGGAAAACGCCACTCCAGGAAATCCGCGAGGTACTTCGAGTTACCGACCATATTACGATCTTTCCCAAACTTCTAGGATGTCTTAATTCCTCCTCGAGCTTCCACTTGTTCCTCCGACATCGCTGTACCTCCCTCCGATTCCCTCGCCATGAGGCCGAGTTTTTCGCCGATTATACCGAGTCGAATCCTGGTCGGCGGGCCTACGGTACGGTTGCTACTCGCATCGCCAGACTGCAAAAAGTTTACGGTGGGAACGTGAGAAACGATCGGGTAACGTCCTCAAGTGATTTACGCCGATCCGCTTTCGTCGGGCGGGCTTCCTACGAGCCGGGGTCAGAGGACGATCACCGGGGGTGCTGCTCGACCAGCCGTGCGAATTCCGGTTGCTGGCCAGCTCGAGACCAGTTTTTTTACCCCCTCGATAGTTCCTGATATTGTCGATAGACACTATCGGGAATTCGCGTAGAAGGAAGCGTGAAAAAAAAAAACAAAAAAGAAACTGCTACCCTTTACCCACCGTCCAATGATTAATATGGTTTGGCAAGACTCCGAGGTCTTTCGCGACTACCGCGTGTTTGGGGAAACGCTTCTTCCCCCCCCCCCCCGATACGTGACAAGTTATCGGAACACTGGAAGGAAATTTATAAGAGTTGAAATCGGCGACACACGAGCGCGTGTATATACACGGGAGGGTGTGCGGTCCCGGTCGTAAAACCGGGTAAACCGGAAACATCTTTGCCGATCGGGTGATTTGTGACGCGAGTCACGTACGCATATCGGGTCGTCGTTCCGAGGGTGGTGAAGGAGAGCGAGTGGCCAGAAAAGCCCTTGTGATATCTCGAAACGAGCCTCCTCACGCTTGATGGCCACGGCGAGACTATCTCACGACAGTTCCGAATGATTTCTCGTACGGAGCTGTTTGCCTAACATGGGAAACTCTGTTCCTCCAGGTGGATGTTCGAGAGAGATTGAGAAAGTGGAAATATCTTGTCATCCCGCTGTGCCAAATAGCGAATCGATGTCGCGCTCTCAGTGTGAGGCATCGCGTCGAGGGACTGCTTCTCCGAGGCAGGACTTCAACTTACTCCGGAGAATGGAAGTTGGAGCGTTAAAAATTCACAGCTTCGTTGGTCGATTGAAGTTTTGTAGGTAAAAACTAAAATAAAGACTGCTAAGCCTGATCCTCAAGGGGGACACACAGATACGGCGAACACAGCTGAGCGCCAGATGTTTATTTATTTATTTATTTATTTATTCATTAGAAACGGGCTAAGCCCAATTACAGATTGATGGAAATCCCATCAGCTGTTTGAATATAGTGCGGATGACCAGAAACGAGAGTAAGAATTAATTTATATAAAAACTTAAAGCATAGGTAGACGCACTGAGAAAAAGAAATTGTTGGTTAAGCAAATGCGCGGTGATATACGTTCAAAGGTGTATTTTGTTGGTACAACAAATATATTTGTTTCGATTGACAAATTTTAAATAAATTGAAGCAAATAATCATTTAACAAAACAATGCTTTATTTGTATCAAACAAATAACAGCTTTAAACGTATGTCACCGCGACTTTTGATTAATCCAACCAATTTTTTTTCTCAGTGCGAAAAAAATTATTTTTCGTAGAATTAATATCATGACAATCATGACATAATATCATGACAATCATGTTTTATTGCTCCGCTCGCACAGTCGAGCGGGGTTGTAAAGCAATTTGGCGCTTCCTCATCAGAGTAAAAACTCCGCGCGTACCTTTAGCAACGGTACATGAACGATAAGGACAAATGTTTAGGCGATTCTGCAAGTTCACCAATTAAAAGTCGCGTTTCATTTTTTTTACCCCCAAACAATCGACCAACGAAGACAGTTTGGAAATCAGTAACGCTCCGGATCTTCAGTTCTAATCATCTGTACAACCTCGACGGTTCGACAGGAGTCTTACACGATTTCCAAGCGCGAGAGTTAACGCTGGACCGCCCAAATTTAATATTAAGCAGTCAGTTGCAACAGACAAGTTTTTTAATTTCCTTGTAAATATTTCTGTTTATTAAATCACTAATCCGAAAAGCATTTCATTTCATTAGTCGTCTCAAAAATCGTTACATTACATTAATTTGGAGTTTTACGTTCCTCTGACCGTCGAAATCATGAGAATTCGAAAGAAATCCTCGGTGTTCACGGAACAGAAGTGGCGGATCGAGAGCATCGAAAAAGAAGAATACTCGCCCTCCAAACGAACGGCACTCGCGGTGCCCTAGACACAACGAGAATGCTCGGAAATGTATTATTCCGTTATTGTAAAATCGATGTCGTTACATCGTTGCGGGCAGACTCTCCGTGTGTTGAACTCTATGTAGTCCTAGACAGGTCGTTCATGATCGACATATATGGAGATACCAATTCCGCGTTCTCAGACTAGGCAGTGTTTGGATAGACCAGTGTCATCTTTTCGAAAGGGGTGAAATCATTGGGTAAGGTACTGAAGTTGGATGATGGACCATCGGATGGTTCACATAGACGGTCAAGCAGGCGTCGTTCGAGAGGGAGTGCATTTTATTCCTACGTTAACGACACTAGCAAGTCGGTAAAGTCGCGTTCTTCTGATATCACGCGTCGGAGCAGTAGGGTTTGAGGAATTTGTCGTCGAAACGTAGGATCCTTCCGATGTTGCAGGGTCCTTGTTCGCCCTCCCGATAACACCGACCGGTGCCAGGCCAAAGGATGAGCTCGTCTTTACACATTGCCGACAGCTTGATGTATTCCGTCTGATCGGGAAAGTAGAGAGTGTCGCTTTTCGCCCTGTATCCTCCCAGGGTCACATCGGCGAGGATCCAGAGGACCAGCAGTCGCGATGACAGACCGAAGAGCATGATTGGCGATCAGGAAAATAAGCCGTTTGTGGAAGGTAAGCGACCCTGCAACGAGATGGCGAACAATTGATTAAACAACCAGCAACAAATTACTCTTCTCTCGTGTCAAAGCTAATAAATTCACAGGCTGCACGATTTGGAGGGAGAACATTAAACACTGATCTGTTAACTATCTATTTCGCTATCTATCTATTCTGTTAACTATCTATTGGGTAAAAGTGGGAAATATGGACCGGTGCATATATCATTGATTTACGTGTTAACCGAGGTGGGCCATATTCACCACTTTTACCCCTCCTATCTATTACTATCTATTCTGTTAACTATCTATTCCTATCTATTACTATCTATTATATTAACTATCTATTCCGCGTTTTTCATACAATCACTCGAAACAAAAAATATTCGCTGCAAATATGACGAGATAATATTCGAGGCGGGTCACGTGTCACGGATAGCCCGGGCTACTGATTGGATACCCTTTTTGTCTACTGGAACGAGCAGTCACTTGGCAACTTTACTCACTTCGTTGGTCGAGAGAATTCTCGAAGCAAGTTTTTACGAAGGGGAAAGGGAGATTCTCCCCGTCTCCACGCCCTTTTCCACGGACTCACGTGTCGTCGATACATTATCACCGAAGAATATCCCTTCTTCGTGGATCCTTACTGGGCTGGTTCGACTAACTGAATACCAGACGAGAGAAAAATCACACCTCGCATGAGCGAAGCCAGTTGGGAAATGGCCGGAGGAAAATTTTGATCGATCGCATTGTACCCTACTCTTTCTGTCAGACTGTTTTTCGGAAAATTGCTGGGGAAACTGAACTTTTCGATATTAAATTACACGACGAAAGTTAAAACCTGTGCACACCTATACTCAGAGTGACGAAATTTGAAACGGAGTTTTTTTTCTTTTTTAAAGGGCTGTCAATTCGAAAACGGAGGCTTTACACTCGACACATGCCCGGACAGCCGGGACAGTAAACATTTTTCATATTTTCACTGGAGGAAAATATGCGACACGCGGTAGACGTTGTTCAAATCGTAAAAAATGTATTTTTTACCCCAATTGCCTCTGTTAAGTGTGTCGTACACTGGACACGTGACAGTTTCTGTCTCTGAAAACGAAAACACCGTAGAGACTCCGCGTTCACAATGTTTTTTTGCATAACCGCTCAAAACACCTGTTCGAGAATTATTCTTGTTTTTTTTTTTTTTTTTTTTTTTTTTTTTTTTTTTTTTTTTTTTTTTTTTTTTTTTTTTTTTTTTTTTTTTTTTTTTTTTTTTGTTTTTTTTTTTTTTAGATTTCCTTCGAAAACATCGTCAGTGTTCATCATGCCTTCAGGTTTCACATTGCTGTTTGATGTACAATTACAAAATTTCAACATTCCCCTAGTACAAAAAAAAACGAAATTGCATTTAATTTCGAAATAAAAATGGTGAAAACGAGAATAGATTGACTTTCGCCAGTGATGCGCCTGTATCTGGCCTGTTTAGAAAATAAATAAGTAATCTCATGATTCTTAAGCACCATCAATATTTTGAGCTTCATGACAAAATACAAGTAACGGAATTCATTGATTTGATTCGCCTGTGTTTGGCATAAAATAACACATAAAAGTCGATCCAAGATCGCCGGCGCTGTAGGTCACTAGGAAGAGATATGATGGGCGTCAAATATTCATGAGACCCAGAGCAGCTTAGGCAAGTTCTTCGACGAGGTTACGAGGCCACTTAGCAGCGAGTTTGCGCCATCGACCACGTAGAAACCATTAATCCACCACTACCAGCTGCATTCACTGTCAAGCCGTAGTAAACAGTAAAAAAATATTTTGTATAATCGGAATAAGAAGTTTCATAAAAATTATTTTGTTAAATAAGTGACAAACCCATTTGTTTAGGCTTCAATATACAAATTTGTCCTTTTATTTCCGGTGCTGTTAACAATTTTAGTTTGTTCAAATATGAAGTTTAAACTTGAAATTCAAAAAATTGAAAATGACAAATCATATTCCGTTCTTATGCATCTTGTAAGAGCTAGAGGGCGAACCGAAATTTTTGTAGAAATTAAAGCTCGCGTCCAATAAAAAGGAACTGTGCATTTTTTAAAGGAAACTTTGAACAAACATTGACTATTAACCATACATACTGTGTGGGGAATTCTCGAGTCACAACATACAGACACACATTATTTCTAAATATTATTTTCGATGTTTTGGAACATTCTGACCACGTTTTCTTAAAAAAAAAACTACCTTTTTTTATCAAAACAAAGTTTCCTTCGTGAAGAAGCAAAACATGAATAAAATCGAATACCGCGGAGAAATGTCTTGCGCCCCGAAGACGTTAAAGCGTTTAATCTCTACTTCCGTTAAACACAGCGTAACTGCCAGACCGGCTGCTAAATTGACCCGCCGAAAGAAGTGGAGCGCGGAGTTTCGCTGATGTAAAATCACCTCCCTCAAACTCCATCAGCTCCGAGGTCGGATGATCCTGGAAGAGCTGACCTCATCGTCTGCGAAACTTTGAACGGGCTTTCAACGTCTCATGGAGGAATATCGTCCCTGGATAGTGTGGCACACACAGAAGCCCCCGGGTTTCGAAGGAATGACCGCACTCTATCCATCGACGCCACCCTGGACTACCGTCGCCTCCGACACTTCCTGCTCTTAACCGTCGGCCCTTCTGGTTTTCCTCGATACCCCCCAGCCGGCAACCCTCGAGAAGCCCCATCTAGTATTCTAGTTTGGAGGGGTTCTTACGCGTCGACACGCTCCCAGGGTGAACCGCGAATGCAAGTAATTTACATAATTTAGGTTCAACTTACTCGCCGGTGGACCTGCGCGCCAGGGGTGCTCTCCCTCCGGGGCCGAGCTTCCGGTATAGTGCTCGGGCTGTTGCCGTACCCCGTCGCCGGCTTTTCCGTTCGCCAACGAGATTAGCGATTACTTTGCCAATGCCTGGTCGGCGCTCGTTCAACGGTTGAAAATCCTCTCTTGACCTAGCTTCGACACGCGTGTACGTGCGCCACGGCTATCGGCACAAATGTACGGGAACGAGGCTAACCCGCTTCGGAGTCCAACACGATGAAAGATCCGACACTCCTGCACTCTCGGCACTTCACCGTCGCGTTGATGCAATTTCAATAATCGACTATCGGGCCCCGAGGTGGAAACTGCTCGTCTGTTTGTTTCTCGCGAGACGCAACGAAATGCTCCGATGAATAGACGCACGACGACGAAACACTGTGGTCACGTTCCTCGGGTGTTAAGTGCGACGATGACTCATCGGAGTAGCGCAAGGTAGGAAGGGGATACCTGTTCCGAGTCATTTCGAGACTTGGTAGGGAACCTCGCAATGCCCTCCGGGTGAACGAGAAAAAAACGTTGATTGCACGGTGACGCGAGCGTTTGGCGAGAGAACTGGTCGAAGCAGGACAACTTGCGCACCAAAAATGCGGTTGATTTATGTATCAACCTTATATCTGTATCTATCGAATGCGCAGGCATTTGATTAAATTTGAAGCTGGGAATCAATTAACAATTCAACTAAATCGTGTTAATAAACAAACGCGACGTTGTCGAATTCGCAGCGATAACAAAACACTTGAAAAGAACACTTGGCTCTTTCCAGAATTGGAAAATTCTCGGTTGATTTGGGAAAAACCGCAAGCGTCGTAACAGATGTCTGAATCGATTCCGTAGATTCGATTTGAGCGCCGTTCGAGCTGGAAGCCACTGCAGACTCTTGTTTTTTTACGTTACACCGTTCGATTTCCGCAGCAAACTCGGCGTGTATAGTGGGATGGTCCCGCGAGACCACAGGTGGGTACACTCGTTTACCAGACGTATATTACGTTTGCCAATGGCAAACGTAATTCCGACATTGGCGAGTATATGCGTCTTGTGCGTTTCTTTAATCTGTATCTGTGCGACGGGAGTGGATGTGAACGACGCCGTTGGTGTAATCCGAGAAACCTTGAAGTGCTCGATGAAGCGAGTGTCACGCGGTCGAGAGTCAAGGTGTCGAGCATGCGGTCGAGATGGTGACAATCGGCCCGGACTGGTGACGTCAACTTTCCTCATAATCCGATTTATGACGCGATGGCATCCAACTACGTAGTGTCTCTTCTAAGACTCGGATTAAATCTCGACGAACTACTATAAATTGTGACGTCGAAAATTGACGGCATTCCGCTATTCTCACTACTCACATGGCTATAATATATTGAACGGTACTGTGGAAGATAAACGCAAATTGATGCCGCGAATATGTGACGCGTGAATGGAGCTATTTATCAAGTATGCGATGAAAATGTTAACTCTCGATTAGGATAATAAAGAATTACCATAGTAAAGAAATGAAAACAATTGCAATCAAGGATCTGCCCGAAAATTGAAGGACACATCCAGGTCTTTTCAAGGACGATAGAAACTGGATGACTTTTCAAGGATTTCGAGAATTTCATGGACCGCTGAACCGCGTGGCAAACGACGTGGCGTTTTCAAGCGGCGTTTCCTCTACACATTCGATTGCCGCGTCAGATTCCAAAGGCTGATCTCGTCACGGACAAACTCCCTGAGCTCCATATAAAAGTCGTGAATATGGAAATAAGTTGCTCGCGTAAGCACTTTTTATTTAATGTTCTGTCGTAAAAGCATTAAACACGCTGCAAGTAAATTAGGTCGAGGAAAGAAAAGATCAAGCGACTGATGAGTTACAGCGAATGCTTCTTCTTCTTCTTAAAAAAAAAAAAAAAAAAAAAACAATTAATCTCATGCTAACTCGACATTTCCAGTTTCCCCGAAACTCGGTGCTCATACTTCTTTACTTTTTTTGCGTGTCTAGCTATATCAGTGACGCTCCCCTTTTCATACTCGGTGTAATCTATCCCGCCATAAAAATTCATTTGACGTACATCAAGAAAGCAACGAGCGAGCGAAAGGCCGAGCATGCAGAGAGAGTATCCAAGAAGAAGACAAAGACAGATAAGAGCGGTAATCCATCATCCAAGTGAGACCTGAAAGTGTTTCTCGTGGCTGAATGAATACTCGGGGACTGCTCTATCCGCGGGTACGGTAAAATTTTTCTCAATGACTTTGCGAATCGAGATACCCCACGGACTATGGAATCCATAATTCCTGGCCCTCCATGACAAGACAATTGTCGCGCCAGTGCGCATAGCTCATCCGATACGTGCCGCGTAACCCCGCTCAGCAATAAATTTTCCTTCTCTCCACCGTTCAGTTGTATATTTTTCTCATTTGTATCACTCCACTGTTATTGTCGGTATGAACTATGACGAGAGGCGAAACCCCATCTGAACATAATTTATTCATTGAATTATTATTAATTAATAATGAATGAACCTTAAAAAACACAGGTATCTATACAAAGCGTGCAATTAATATACAAATCTATCTGTCGGCCGATAATTGAATCGCGGGATCTAATCTCTTTAATTGCAAGGAAACACCACTGAAAAAATAAAAACTGCCGAAATACATGCGCTCAGGCGACTTACAAGAATCCGAACCCCATCAAATCCTCTATGCCTATCTCTTCATTCTATGACAGAACCGGTACTATCCTAATAACAACTAAATTACTACAGCTTACTAAACAATTCGCAATAAACTGAATAGAATACGTACAACCGTTCTGTATAAAGCAAACACCACATAACGTATATACATTTCTCTCCATACTATATATCAAACCTTAGAAAGTACGCTCAACGAGAATTAATTAAGAATAATACGCCTACACATTCTCCAAAAAAATACACAATCAATATATTATTAAAAGCATAAAAAATGCATGTAACAAAAGTTGCCACGTTGCAGCAACGAAATGACCTCAACTGTCAATCGTATATTCAATATAGATAACCTACAAATTGACGTAATCAATTACGCAAGGCACCAACCATGAACGTGGGCTGAAGAATTTCAGTCGTTGGCCCATCGTCATTAAAATAATCGGCCCAGTTTTCGTCACTGTCCCAGGTACCGTCATCGAACGTAATTTCTACTAATTTTTTTTTTTATATTGATGGCATGTTGAAGAGCGGATTGTACTTGTAATTATGTCAATCCGGTGTAACCGAGTGCTACGTGCCGGCAACGTGCCATTAATCAACGTGCAATCAACGCTCGACCGTCAATGTTCGAGCGATATTAGGCACGGTCGATATTAGTCCGTAATCCTCACCCCGGATATGGGAAGCTCGTAGCGGTGCGGGCCACGCAGCACCGCGAAGAAATTAATCTGATTTTGGAAATGTAATAGAACGGACCTTTGTCCGTTCGATTACATTTCCAAAATCTAACTAATTAAAGCAGTAAGCGCGTCGCGAACCGTACGTGAGCAAGTGCCGAACCGAGAGGTACGCAAGATTGGCCGATCGCGCTGAAATCCTGCGATAGGGATTCCGAAAACCGCGTTCGGGAGTCCGCCTGGTAAATCGTAGTGCAGGGACGTATAGCGTAGCCCGCGAGCAAAAGAACGAAAGGAATTGCCGAGGTACAGTACCGGGACTAGTACGTGCGCGACCGGCGGAGTGTCGAGGAGGCTGAATAGGAATTTGAGAGCCGTGCTTGAGCGTCCTCTCCAGCGGAATAATTCCGGAGAAAAACGCGGTGATTGTCGGATTCGAGTCAGACGAGTGTAAAAGAATTGTAATTATCCGATCAAATTGTCTGCATCGAAAATAGAATAATTGCACGCCCTAAGTGCGCATTCATGTTACCGAATTTCAGTAATTATTATTTTCACCCCTTCCTAGCTAGCCGGTCAGGAGCGAAGGACCGGACCGGAACGGATAACGCATCTGACAATCGGGGATGAAAATTGATCGTCTGGCCTTCAGCAAACAACATCGGAAGGAAAAATGCCCCATTGTATTTGGGTCGGATGGCTCGAGCCGAGTTCCCTACATTCTCGGGCTACGAACCAATCAGAACGGATATTTTTATAGTTATGTTCATTTAACAATTTAATAGTATGTGGTGCAACTCGCGTTTCGGTACTTGGGAGCCGCTGTTGCCATCAGGGCGTTCTACTCGAAGCACATCGCGATTTTGCCGGATGCATTAATTTGCAAGATTACAAAAACAAAACTTACCAGCGGTATCAGTACAAGTAATATTATCAATTAGATTGATAATAATACATTTTTTGATTACGTGTTTTATACGCTAATTCCACGGGTCTGGTTGGGCGGCCCTGGTGGCACAAAGTTTCCCTACTCTAGGGTGCTACCTGTCATCCTTCACGGTCATGGCAGCCGTCTCATAGCAGCTGATGTGCTCACGTGTGTCGAAGGCGAAACGTCGGATATTTATATAATAAATGTACGATGGCTTGCAATTCGAAAGGAATTGTTCGTTCTTCGCGTAATTGTTGTATGGTGCATTGAACTTTATTGCACAGTATCTAACATCAGAAAAATCTTGTGGCGTGTACAGCGTTTGACAGTTGGCACAATGCGCATGTACAGTCAGGAGTCACCCCAGAGTACTAGCCGTCAACCGCCGTTGCGAGGGCGCAATCGAGATAGAAGGTGCGTCAACCAAATTCGGTTATGCTGTACTTTCCGTCACTTGTTTGATCGTGAATAAATTGAAGCTAAAGTTTTTATATAGTTTTGACCGGTAAAATTATTTCAAAATAATAATATCTGGGCTGTATGACTCAAGTCGATGGTCCTTTACCAAGGTGTAAAATTATCATTAGTATACAATTAGTATAAGAAGATAACTGTATAAATATTAACTTTGGCAATAAATATCTTTTACTACTACTAATAATATATGTACCATGTGTAAAAACTTCGTTCTTGTCAATCCAACATACTGCGTACACGCGGTGACGTAAACTATAGCATAAGGTCTAAAAAATCACGGAAACACTGGCAGTGGAAGGGCACTATTACAACGATAATTAAATAATAAGATCCTACTGAATTCACTTCAATAATTGCTGATTCACATTCAGAATGCTTCGATGCATACATTCAATGAGTCTTTTTTTCGAACCGACAATACAAACCATGTATAAATACTGGAATCGTTGGTTAACGTTTCACCATCAATATTGTAAACACGATAATGTCAATAAATACATTTAGTACTACTCGTAATTAATCATTATTTATTCTTTATTAATCGTTACTTTATTACCCACTCCGAAGCCTACGCTACAACGGATGTATTTTCGTTCGCAACGAGAACAACGAAGCCCGTTACGGGTAATGCGTTTCGAGGAGGATACACATTCATATCCGATTTCAGAGAAACCACCGCAGTTCTAATAATCGTGGAGAGCCTCGGTCGATTCGCGAACGTAAATATATATTGGTGCAAAACACACAGAGGCAGAAACCGCCGAAGCGAATCCACTTCGTGCAGCCGCATTGCGATCGCGGGGGCCGGGGCGTTGGAACGATCCATTACAGGATACATCGTCGGCTATAGTGCCCCCTTATTAGCGCTCCCCAGTAACGCTTCAATGATCATTACTTACGGCATAGGCGGTAAATTACTGATAGAGTCATACCGCGGGAACGTCGAAAGACAATCCCGGTAATTT
This sequence comes from Ichneumoninae sp. A BG-2022a, assembly GCA_030522665.1. Taxonomy (NCBI): domain Eukaryota; kingdom Metazoa; phylum Arthropoda; class Insecta; order Hymenoptera; family Ichneumonidae; species Ichneumoninae sp. A BG-2022a. The sequence goes on from JAPYZC010003894.1 coordinate 18,182, forward strand.
TGCTGACCTATCCTTACTTGCTCCCGTTTTCGCCACTGTCGCCATTAACCCCCTTCACCCCCCTTCGTCGTTCAGCAGATACTGTATACCGTGATATACAGATATAACTTCGTGACGTAACGAATTGGCCGGAAAGCCGAACGTGCATCGAACCGTCCTGCGCAGTCGGCGGATTAAGATCTGACTAGGTCGTCGCGGAAAGTGAGGCAGGAAGACAAGAAGAATAGAACAAAATAGCGGATCAAATAGGGGTTGCGAAAGAGGACGGATGAGAGGAGGAAAAGGGATGCAGCGAACAGTGGGACGATGCTGAAGCGGCAGAGGCAGCGAGGTGGCCGTTCTGAAAAAGAGTCCCGAGTGAGCTGTTTGCAGTTCCTTCCACATGCCTCCGGTTTGCATTAGTTTGCATACGCGAGTGAAAGTTTAAAGTTTAGTCATTTAAACAGGGAGGCAGCGCGGGGGCGAGCGCCGTCCCTTTTCGAAAACCCCCAGGTCGAAGGAGAGAAAGAGAGCCCGGAGTATAATGGAGGAAGGGAACCGGGGGGGGGGTGGCTGGTATCGCGGGACGTTTGTAGTAAAGAGACGAAGGAAGGACAACGGGAGGAAAACGAACGCTATGTATTTATGTATGTATGCATTCATTGTGGAGTGTATATTGCTCGGAATATAAGCATAACCACCGCGAACTCTTTATGCTTTTCAGAGAAAAACAGAAACTCGTTTTGCCTTCGTATTCTCTCCTCCACCTATACTCGGGCTGCCTCCCGCAGCTTTTCTTTCCTCCCACCTCCTCGTCCCTCCTTCCTTCCTTCTTCTTCTTCTTTCACTACCGGCATCCTATCGCGTCGCTCGTTTTTCTTCTCGAGCGACTAACTTCCCGGTGCGGGTTGCCAACTCGTTATACGGAAACTCATAGGATCGGCAGAGTCGAAAATAATGTTAGAACGCGAGTTGGCCGTACGGAGGATGGGTGAGGAGAAAGAAAAATCGAGTAATTCGCCAGTACCCGAAGAACGGAGGGGACTAGGAGAGAACAGAGTGGTCCACGAGTGAAAGAACATAGCATGCGAATTTTTATAAATTCCGGACCTTTGTGTACATCCTGCGCTTCCGCGCGCCGCGCAGTGAAAGAGGGTCACCCAAGTTTTTGAATAGTCCCGCAGCCGCGGACCCACCCGCGAGCCGTAATATTATTTGTGCCAGGACAAATTCGGACCGTGCAGCGCGTGGGGAAGCTGCAAGAAGTATTTTCCCTCTGACGGATCCTCGCTTGCAGTCCGGTAATGCAGTGGTCGCGCATCGACCGGCTCACCGGTCGTTGGGCGCTTTTTTCGCCTCTCCCATTTTGAGCCACTAACAAAAACTCGATACCGATACGTTATCCGGTTAATGTATTCCGTTGTGCGCCGGTACCGGAGCCGACTGCAGTTGCGCGTGCATTTCGCTCGGCAATGAGCGAAACGCATTTGGGATTCGCGGCGAAGCGAGCCCGGCCCCCCATTCACCGACTACCATCGCGAAACCCACCGGCTGAGAGCGATGGATTCGCGCGGAACTTCGGATGTGATTTACGACATCGCAAACTGCTCGCGACCGCCTTGCGAGCCTACGTGTACGCCGACGGTGAGCTGCATCGCGGCGCGTTCGCGTTAAATTCCTCAATGGGATCCGTTGAACATGCCGCGACTCGGCGACGAAGAGGAGGCCGATGTTCCCAACCGGCGCCCCGCACCCAACGGCTTCGGGGACACTCCGTCTTGCTTTCCCGGTCTCGCCCTAACACCGTCGCCGGTATATAAGGCAGGGCTTAGGTCTTATGGAGAGTTTACTACCCCCGCGGCAAAGTGGCTAGCCGTGCTCTAAAATCCGCGAGCCAAGCAATTAATACCCGGTGGCTGAGCCAGCGCCACCCTGGGCGAAACTTACCAGCGCCCCCGATTGTCGTATATTTTTCCTCCGGCACTGCCACGATTCAATTAGATTGCGCGAGCCTCGGGACAGGGGGAGCGCGCCGGTGGAAAGGAACGAGGGTGAGAATTATACCGGAGAGAGCCCGGCGCCGCTCTCGTTTCTTACGGTATATTTCTCCACGTCGCCGGAACGGCGTCGTTCGGGGCTAATTAAATAAAAATATAATTAATAAATTCAAGTGGCTTTCGCGCGGCCCCCTCGCTTTGTCCGCCCGCCTTTGTCGCGGAGCGAGTGCATTGCTCGATTCGATCCATGACTCGATTCGCCGTACCTCCCAAACTCATCCGTTCGACGTTGTTTGTTTGCAACGTCGCGACGATGAGACTTCCCGACGGAATTACGAGGCTGTAAAATGAACAACCTAATTGTTTTACCTGCTGAAGGTGAGGACGACGGGAGAGGTTAAAAGTTTGAGGGGGCAATGGAAGTTTCTCCGACCGGGAATTTTGCGTTATAAATTACGATATCCTCTAGGACAAGAACGTTCCACGTTGATGAGGGGATTCCCGGAGCTTATCATCGACCTCATCGTCCGGCGAAAAACTTTTCTTCGTCACGGCGCTCCCGCACCGACTTTGGCGTGGCGCTGCCCCCCCCCCTCCCCCCGGGAGGAGACCAACGAACCCATCGAATATCCGCCGTTAACGAAAATCTCACGGCAGGAAAATATCTTCCTCGCCCGTGGAAATCCCTGTGCGGTGTCCTCTTCCTCCGACGCTTCTTCTTCCTCCTCTTGCGCCTTGCGTGGTCGCATATAATAGTGGCATACCGCGCGCGCGTACGGCTCTCGAGGGGAGAAAATTCAGGAGGGAAAGAGACGCGGAGCCGAGCCGTTAAATTATGAGCTTAATTCCGCCCCTCGAATTTCGCGTCCTCTCTCTCTCCGATTCGCCGGCCGTTGATGCGAGCATCCGCATATCTCCCGGTTCCCTCTGGTACATCGGGGCCATTTGAGAACCAACGACCGAGCGCGGACGATATTTTCACCGAAAGTATAGACAATGGAGCCGGCAACTTTCGAGCTCGGACTGTTTAACAGGCTGCGGACCGCCACCGGACCCGATTGTAACGCGGGGAACGAGCCTCGCTGCGAATTCGCCCGGTCGCAATACGATTCTCTGGCAAATATAGAGCCCGGGCGAGCTCCTGCGGTCTGGCTACGAACGTAAGTAACCACTTATGCGTGGCCGGACACCGGGACCCTGCGTCACTCCGTGGCCACGTTGGCTCGTACCAATGACGTATCACCGACCACCGGGACCATTCGTGGTTTCTCGACCGGGAGTCGAGCGCGGGGGGAACGAGCGGGACCGAGAACGCGAACGAAACGGTTATCTTGGCTCCGGATGGCGATCGTTGCCTCGCGGAAATAATAGCGGTTGAAAACTCAATAAATCAATCATCATGGCACTCGATCCTTTGGTTTTCGCTGCGGTGGGGAATCAATTCGGCGAAGGTTACCGGACGGGATGAAGAAATTGATAAACCAACTGAAGAGTTCTTGGAGCAGCGGATCGATCGGACCTAATCTGAAAGGGAAATTTACGTTCGGCTCGATCGTTCGGTTTTCAACCCTTGTATATCGCGCGCGTTATGGAAGCGCGAGCCGGATTTTGTCGCCGAATTGTCGGGCGACAAAAATTCGAGTAACAGAGACCTCGTTTTTCTCATATTTCCTTCATCGTGAACATTGTAATCCATGGTGAACATCGTGCACCACGAAGATTGTGAAGATTGTGAAGATTGTGAAGATTGTGAAGATTGTGAAGATTGTGAAGATTGTGAAGATTGTGAAGATTGTGAAGATTGTGAAGATTGTTGAAGATTGTGAAGATTGTGTCACCGACCACCGGGGCCATTCGTGGTTTCTCGACCGGGAGTCGAGCGCGGGGGGAACGAACGGGACCGAAAACGGGGAACGAAACGGTTATCTTGGCTCCGGATGGCGATCGTTGCCTCGTGGAAATAATAGTGGTTGAAAACTGAATAAATCAATCATCATGGTACTCGATCGTTTGGTCTTCGCCGCGGTGGGGAATCAATTCGCGAAGATTACCGGACGGGATGAAGAAATTGATAAACCAACTGAAGAGTTCGTGGAGTGGCGGATCAATCGGAACTAATCTGAAAGGGAAATTTACGTTTGGCTCGATCGTTCGGTTTTCAACCCTCGTACATCGCGCGCGTTATGGAAGCGCGAGCCGGATGATGCAACTCGGAGCTGGCGGACGTTCTGCTGGAAATTAGCCTAATCATTCGGCCGTGCCTGGCATTTCGCGTGCAAAATGAGGCCCGCGCCACTGCCTCGTCGGCATAACGAGTTCAAGTTTGCCTTACCAGTCTGGCCTGGCCAGTTTGTATCCGAAAACGGTACAGAGTGCGCGGACGTGCACACCGACGGCTAACCATCAGCTGATTGGAATTTCGATGAGATCGATTGGGAAAACGTGCTACCTCTGGCAGCGCGGAAGATATGTTTGTTTACCGTGCAACCGACAACATTTATTGCGCGCGACGGAAATATATATTACTTGTGCCATAAATTCCATTCTTTTCCGTAACGTCGCATGACAATGGGGAGGTCGTGAAGCAATCGCCTAAATGGTTGCGAACGACGCTTCTTTTAATTTGGAGTTACCAGTTAATTCGGATGTGCCGACAAATTTTGAACAAATCAATTTGTGAAATCCGACTGGGTGGTTGCTCTGCCCGAATGTGGACCTGGGACGATGGAGAGTCTGGGCGAGCCCAAGCACAACCCACAGTTTAGGATTATATTTGTATGCGGGGAGGATTACGCTTACGCGTGGCGAAACAAATGTTTGGTTGATCGAAAGAAATACCTCGTTGATCGAACCAACAGGCCGTCGAATTAAATGTTTCTGTACTTACTACGACAATTATTTCGTTCGATCAACCAAACATTTGTTTCGCCACCCGTAAGAGTTCAGTTTATTGTCGCAATCGATTTTTTTTCTCAGTGTAGACCTGCAATTAAATCACGTATCGAAAATATCGAAAGTTCTGAGTGAATTACTTCAGTTTGAAGTTTCTAGAGTTGGTATCAACAAAACATTTTAAGTGTTTTAAATGCCAAATCTCCAATTTTCGTTGTTTAAAAAACCATGGCCATGGCACCCCGACTTACCCTATAGCAATCCTCTTCGGCTAGCGTTGCCGTACCCGGACCGAGTTATTCGATACCCACCCACTGCAACAGAGGGTTATGGGGATTCGGCATTGCGAGTAGATTTACCGACGAGAAACCAAAGGCTTTGTCAAACTCGAGATGCAGAAGATACACGTATAGATAGGTCTCTAAGCCTTACTCGGGTAGAGTACTCACGACTCATGATAAACCATTGCAATGATCGACCGGAGAGTTTGGGGACTTATAGATATTAGTATTGCAGATGGACGGGCGAAGTATCGAAGCGAGAAAACATATGGTGATCGCCGGGATTCGAACCCGGATTAATCGTTTACTGAGTAAGAGTGCTAACCACTGTGCTAATGTCACCTATATGCTTCTCTCATTCGAATCGTCCTCTTATAAGCAATGCAGGGCCGTTACACCATACGATCGATGGAATTTCGTGAGAACGTTTCGATCTTCGGGAAACAAATCTTTATTTCAACTCATGCCCCATTAAATTCGCCCGTCGCACTGAGGACGTTCTTCAGAACGGGGTTTTCTTTGTGACTCGTTTGAGACGCAGTCAGATTAATCCGTTGTGGATAGGTCGCAAATGGTGCGTTCTATGCGCGAGCAAATATACGAATAACTCAGGCGTCTGTATGACGAAGAAAAACAAGTGTGTTAATGTGCGAATGTACGAGTTTTCGCACGGTTCTACCTGTACGGTTTTCGATGGAAGTTGGGTCGGTAGCGGACCAGTAGTATTTTCGCTCGGTCGTAGGTATTAGTATAATAGCACTCATGTGGACACAGAGGATGAGTGCGCTCTGGGCTTCTGTCTGCGCCACAGAGAAGCTCGGAGTTTAATAGCCGAAACCTCGTGCATACAATACATAAGCAGAACGCAGAATGTTCGCGTTATTTGCAGAATTGCTCCGTCTCTCACAGACCGAATTCATTTTTTTAATCTCGTTATATTCAGAACCGGACACCGCAGACTCTTTCCATCCCTCGCGTTCGTTCGTCATTTTATTTCGAAGGGTATATATCTCCGCGGAAAAAAAGCTGAACGCGCTCGTGACGAACCGATTATAACGAATACACACGAAGATGAAAAAAGAAAACAAGAAACCGATCTCGTTCGCGAACGGCGAACGAAATGGAATCGAGAGAGAAGAAATAAATGGACCCCGAGAAAGGTCCGCAGAGGCGAGAGGAAAAAAACTTCAAAAGGAAATTTTATCTGGTCACATGTCCTCGCGGGTAACCGGTGCGACAGATAGGCAGGGAGACTGGAGTGACAGCGGTAAAAGTGGAAGAGAAAATTACCCCGTACCAGCGGAGATGATCGGTCTCCGGGACATTGAGCTGCTTCGACGATGATATACTCAGGGAGCACTGCGGCCATTGTATGTGGCAATGTAGTATTGGTGTAAAATCGCTTCCGTTTCAACCGTACGCATTGGATCCTCGGGCGACAAAGTTCGAGTAACAGAGACCCCGTTTTTCTCGTATTTCCGTCATCGTGAACATCGTGAACATTGTGATCCATCGTGAACCAACGTGAACATTGCGAACATTGCGAACATTGTGATTCAATGCGAACATTGTGATTCAATGTGAACATTGTGATTGAATGTTCATGGACCTTCGTACCTTATTTCCAAAATATAAAGACAATGGCCAAAGGACAATGGTGGGGACAATGGGCTTTCATATTTCACGATTATTTATCAACAGTTCACAGGGAGAAAAAAGAAGAACAAAACCCATCAATAACAACGGTATGGAGATATCAGATATCTTCATGCGTTCATTGTCCGTCAATTATCGTGTGCTCTGATGTTTTCGTCGCATTGTGTTTTATCGTTCCATTTAGTCGGTACATTTGCCAATGGGTTTTGCATCGAGAATTCGATATCTGACGACAAAGGACATTGAGACAGTAACGACGGTGGAAAAGGCAATACGCGTCCCGTTTGTGCATTGTGCATACGTGCAAAGATATCCCGCGGGACTTCTCGTCGTCGGTGCAGATAATTCTATTGCAGATTTCGTTAAAGATTCCTCGTACGTGGAACGAACATCGAGCATTAAGGGGCGGGGGTATTGCTGGTCGGGGATGATCAGAATTTTATATTTTGCCCGTGTGGGAGTTCGACAAAGTTCGAAGTCGGGTAAGCAACGGTGCTATTAAACGAGACACAATGCGAGAGGTCGAGAGGACCGCGGCAATACCGTCGGCGGAGGGGAAAAACACCGATGGAACGACGGCGACGTCTCTTCTCCTTTTCCCTATAGAAAATAACCGGTAACTATACGTTTCTCCTGGGAAACGATCCCCCTCGAACTGTCTCTCTTTACGCTTGCGGCCCCACCCGCTCCACACCGTAAACTTTGATACTGCTTGACGCCTTCACTCGGTCCCTCGAGCGTATACGGCGAGACGCTGGTTCTCCTTTCATCGGCAGAAGCTCTCGCTGGTACTAAAAATAAAATAGAAATAAAATAAAAAATAAAATAAAGGAAGAGACAAAGTCGAATAGTTTTTCGACGTCTCATCAGCTCCGGAGGAAAAACCCGAAGATTAACGGCTCCGTGTGTGGAGGAATAAACGAGCGAGGGGTTGACGCGGTGACGAGGTCTCCGTAACCGGTGATAATCTGTATCTCATATCCGGCTTTACATCGCGCCGAGCTGGTGAAACTGCCGAGCGGATAGTGGACGTGGATTATGGATACGCGGGACATGAATAAATATTAAAGCTCGGTGAGAGTTCGCGGGTTCGCTGTGTTGCCCGGAGGGGGAGAAGGCGCGCTCTCGGCATTGCCACGGCTAGGGTAAAGGGGTTGCGCCGGGGACGCGATGCAGTTTTAAAACCGTCTGTCGCCGTTGTAAACGTTGCTCAACCGTACGAGCGTTCGGAGTGGAAAAGCCGAGGGAAAAACGAGGGAGGAGCGACGGAACGAGCGGGGATTCGAATCATTGCGTATGGCGGCGTAGCGTATACCTCGCGGGATGCGTGTCTCTCGGTTTTACGATCCGCCGTAACGAATTCGCTCGTCCATAGTCTAACGCCCGTAAGGCTGTTTCGATGCGATGTCTACTCGTTCCCTGTTGCTCCGTCCTCCGTGTACAAGCGTTACGATATTCACTAAGGTATTCGGGACGACATCGAGAACGTTATTCTACTAAGTCGGTTTCAGGACTTTACGACTGGCCAAGTCGTGCCCAACCTCCCGTTTTAATACAAAATCGTTTTATCGATTAACCACTTTGTGTAACACGATTTATCAGAAGAACATTTTTGTTACCATTTTAAATTAAATTATTAATAATAATAAGACTAGAAGAGGAGACCCCGTCCACTTAATAGCGGTGTGCGCGGGACTAGAGGGGGCTCGACGTAGAACCCTCGGAACCCCAGCTCTGGCTACACTGCAGTTGGAGGTGACGAGCATTGGTGGGCTTCTCCGCTTTGCGGAAGAGGCCGGACCTCCGCCCGAACCTTAAAGTATTGCGAGTGCCCCAAAAGGGCTCGAGTACAATGGTCCAGTAGGACTGAGTGCTCGCATCGCTCAACCAAACCATAACCATTATTATTATTATTATTATTATTATTATTATTATTATTATTATTATTATTATTATTATTATTATTATTATTATTATTATTATTATTATTATTATT
>JAPYZC010003895.1:0-16598 GCA_030522665.1 Ichneumoninae sp. A BG-2022a
AAACAAAAAAAAAAATTAAATAGAACTCGACTCGAATATTAGCAAGGAAATAACAACGGCATTTCGTAAAACAATAATTACATATATTTAATAAAAAAGGCAAAAAAAAACGACTTTATCAAACGCATCTCTACCGAACGGTTGTTCGGATTAATGAAATATAAATATTATAAATATAAAAAGTAAAATATGATTAACGGAAAAGTAAAGTACGACGCGCGAATAGCGGAAGAATAACGAGAAGAGAGGAAAAAATAGTGGGGTGTAACAATGGTAGTCATTTATGATAGATTTGTATTTTTCAGTGTTGAAAAGTTTTTTATACCGCTGTTATATTCTTGTCTAAATATCTTAGTTCAGTATGTAAGTGGCGAATGACGAGAGAAAAGAAAAAAGAAAGTGTGCAAACAAGTTTTTCCGAGTGTTTGTGTGTGCGTTAAAATGAGTAAGAAGCAAGGAAATGCGCGAGTTTGTGTGTTTTTCGAGTGAAGATGGGCATGGGCGTTTGTGTGTGAAATTCGGGGACAAAAATCAGCAATGACAAAAGAAAAGAAAACGTTACAAAAAAAAAAAAAAAAAAGAGGGGGATTTTTGTATTATCGAGCTAGGTACAGTGTGTGTATCGGACGAAGCAAAAAAGGCCAAAACAAGAGGAGCAAAAGATAAAAAAAAATGGAGCGTGACTTAGTTAATTTAAACAGAACTGAAAAAACAGACAGCGCGAGTTTAACGTTTAATCAAAAATCGTCATGTTCTCTCAGCGTCCAAGTATCCTCGGAACTAACGATATCCGTTTTTGTTTAAAATTACGAAACTCAAATTTCACCATGAATCGCTAGATTTGATGAATCGAAAAAAATAGAGCAACATACGTACGATGAAAAAAGCAACACCCGCGGAAATTGAGAGACCCGGGCTCGATGATTACACGCAACCCACAGACATTACCTACAACACTACAAGTACCTATAGTGTATATCCTTTATCTATATTAGAGATGCCCGCTGCTACCCACTCGTCCCTTAGACTTACTATGCATATATTATATCTTATCGCTGCGACAATTGAAAATGAATTTTTATTTTTTTATATCAAGTTATTGCGTTACAATTGTAGATAAAAACCTAGCACGTTGGCGAGAGCCAAAATATTGTTTTCATTTTTTGTTTTGTTAATATATACATATATATGCTCCCATTAAACTGTGGAGTGCATAAACAGCGTTTGCGAAACGTGTAAACCAGATATGTGCAGTTGATTTTTTTTTCACAAAGAAATTACCACCGCTGTCACTACTACTATTATATTTTAGTACATTTACCTATAATTACCGATCGATAACGATCAATTTTTGTTTTCTATTTTTTTTTTCATATCGCAAGCTGTGCGATGTATAGTTATACCTAAATAGTTTATTTACTATTTAATCTATACCAATAATTACTATTACACTAATCTGTAAACGAAATATTTTTTATTTTTTATTATCATTACTACACAACTATTATAATTAATTAATTCGCGCTATTTTGCTACTGTTTTACGTCACTATCGTAGAGATCTCCACATGCCAAAGAAAACATACACACACGCGTACATATACACAAAGACGAAACACGATATATATTTACACACCGACAGTGCGGCGGCGAGTGAGTGGAGCAGGCGCCTGGAATGTGTAGGATCGAAAAAAGCAATTGATAATTAATTCAGACCGAAATATCGACATTTGGAAATCGGGAAGTGCAATAACATTTTATATATACCACAAAAACGAGAATCCTCAATTGTCATACAAGAATTTTTTTTGTAAACTAAGGGAAACAGATTAAACTCAACATTAACGCAGTGCTTAAAAGAAATTACATTTTTTCGAATACATTACACCTCGCTGAATTTGCAAAAAAAAAAAAAAACAATTCCAGACCCCAAGGACATACTTGATGGACATTGATTAAAAATATAAGAGAGCGTGAAAACCCTGCATCCTTTCGTACCGCATTCGGTTTAATAAGTTTTCCATAAAAGTTCCACGAGTGGCTACGAGTCTCTTTCGAGTTCCTTGTTTATCTTTCTTGCGTTTTGTATTTTTGTTTTTCTTTTTTTTCAAATGACTCTACGATAATCGACTTTAGCTTTACGTACCGAGGGTGTGATCTGTAGTGTGAATTTAGCGAATGGGGCGCGAGAGTGTTGTTTCTTAGTCAAATTAAAGAGAAAAAAAGCAGTAAAGCGCCGCGTGTACATTGTCCATTTGTGAATCGACGCGCTCTTAGGTACTTTATAAACTGTAATAATTCTACCTTGTGGTTTTTTTAATAAGGTAGGCTCTTTCGCGAGAGTGCACCCTACCGTGCGCCCCAATGTAGCGTTTAGAATTTCTAATAAAACATAGCTAAGGAAGGTTACGGAGGAAGCTGGGAGTTAGTGCAATGTTATAAGCGAGCGAGGGCTCCGGCTGGTGAGGAAGGGACCTTGAAAATATTTGTGAATTTATTTAATCCCTTCGTTTAATCAGAGTAGTTTTAGAAAAATTCATAAAACTCGCCGATTCGACAACAAATGTTGAATAAGAAACAAAGAAATTCACATTTTTCATTGGCCCTTCACGACTACTGGAAGCCCGCTATTAACAAATAGACGAAGCGTGCGAGTGAAGTGAGCGATAGGTATCGGATAAAATTACTTAGGAAGGGATTTGGATTAAAAAAATCACGCAAGATCTCCCTCGTCAAACGAAAATTAAACGAAAAGTCGACAACACTATACATAAATGCGTTAGGGTATGCAAATAATAAAAAAGAGTAATGAGTGTGTGTTTTCTAGTGAACGAGAGGCGTCAACTTATTTCGCTCGATAATTACATTTTTTTTACATATATTTCAGAATACTTTTGTCTGTTAATTTGCGAGCTCATTTTATCCCTACTTAGTGAAGCGCTATCGCGCATGCGTTAATCTGACACTCGAACGTGCAATTTACAAACAAACAAAAAAAAAAAACGATAAACAAAGTGTTTCGATTAAATTCGAATGAAAGGGATGCAAGGAAAATAAATATTCGACTTAATTGATTAACCAAATGCTGACAGCCCGAATAAAGTCAACGAGCGTGTTTGTTATTTCGATGCAAGGAAAAAAAAAATTAAAAAAAAGTGAGACTCCGAATGATTTTTGTAATGTGTACATTGTTCAGTGAAATGCATGGTGGAGAGTATCGTTGTTGATTACGAAAAAAAAGAAAAAAAAACAACAAAAAAATTGAAATTGGTGATGAAATAATTTTTTTGTAATAAAAATACCGTTAGGCCGAAGTGGGTGGATAAGGCGCGAATTAGGTTCAGTCCGATTCATTGATATCCCTTATGGTATATTAATAATAATGTCTTGTATATCGATATGATGGGATATTATAACGCAAGGCGTTGAAATTCCGATGGAAAAAATAATCGAATGTGTAAAAAAAAAAAACATGACCGGATCTTGGCGACCTGCATGCCGGTCCTGTGCTAGCCAATTTGCTCCTAAAAAAATCTTTTGTACCATTCTTTTTTCTAAATAATCGACTAGTGTTAAATGAATACGTGTAGTGACGACGTTGATGGATTTATGTGAGAAAATATAACGATGGAAAAAATTCATAAAAATCGAGAGAGAAAGAGAGCGAAGCGGCAAGAGGGAAAGAAGTTATTCATACGCTTAGAAAAAACATTTTTGTATATCCACACAGATGCGCGCGTTACACGCACGGCATCGTTGAGCCCTCTTCGGAGCATCTCCTCGAGGAATTCGAACCTCTCTTTTTTTTCTCTCGATTGGGTGAAGATACTTGTCGATCGCTCGTTGTTTATACTAGAATCTGTGTGTGCGTGTATGTTCTTCTTTAATAATTTTCTCGTTTAAAATTTCTTTCGAGTCGCAAGGTCCCGAGGACCTTTTTTCACTCGGAATAGTTTTACACGGAGCATGCAAAGTTGTAAAGGAAGAGAAAAACTATAAAATGACCGAGAAAGACCGAAAAATAATCAGTCAAGTTGAATTTTAAGGCGATATAAAATTTCACCCCCCCCCCCCATGGCCCGACCCGGGCTCAGTCGGTAACGAAAATTGTAATTTTTATTTCACGGGTACTAACCGTTTCCGACGAGAAGCAAATTCTTACACCAAACCGATTTCAATGTTGCGTCGTGTAAGCACTTACTTTTTATCGTAAAAATCAATTGCAGCTTTTATTACCGACCGAGTTATTTTACAAACGCTTAATACCGTTGCTTGTTTCATCGCGTGCAAGTAAGAAAAGCAAACTTGATGTTGCGTTTAGAGGAATTTCGAGAAAGGAAAGGAAAGAGCAAACTATAAAGAAGAACTGAACGAAAGTGACGATGAGAGAGAGAATTTCTATCTATGAGATACGAGAAATTTAGTGTAATTGACAATTTTGTTTTGTGTCCGGAGTGGATGAGCGTGTTTGGGGAAAAAATGTGGTCGGTAAAAGATAAACGGCGAGACTGGAGAGGAGAAGAAAGAAAGAAAAAAAAAGAAAAAAAAAAACGTGCGAGCGTGAACGCGTGACGTGCGGCAATTTTTTACCTTTTTCTAACGAAACTTAAACACAATTTTTCTCAGTCGACCGTAAGTTGTTCGTAGAATGAAAAAAAAATTTCATATCTCGTGATACTCCGACGGACTGCGAGTTGAAGCTAGCTTTTTATCGTTCGGCCTCCCTAAAACTAGCGTTATGAACTTAAGATTGTTAAAACGACGTTGGTTTCGATATTGTATATCCTCGAGTCTCGCTGGACTTTTTTTTTATTCGGCGAGACGTGAAGGTGCGAGGACTCGCGTTGATCAAGAATCCTTCTTTCTTCTGACACGATACGGCGATTTTTATTCCGATCGTTTGAATAAAATAATTAAACAAAAAAAAATCTTTACCTCCAAGTAAAATAAAATATGCCAAGAGGGTTTTCGAAGGACTTTTTCGAGGTATCTTTGGCCAACGGAGGAAACTCGAAATTTTTCGAAAGTCCCCGCACCTCCACCGAAAAAATACCTTTCTAGAGTAATTTTCATAAAAAAAGTAAATAAAGAATAATATTATTTCTCGCGATAAATCTTCGAACGATCGTCTTGGGCGCGGGACGAACGATCGAGGAATAAAAATATCGTTGTGCAACGGTTGGTTGAGGCCACCGCAACACGCTGAACGATCCTGCGATCTCTCGCGGTGTCTCCTCGAGACTATAATTGTAAATTGAAAGAAAAAAATAAAAAATTAAAATAAAAAATAAACCTTGAAATAATAATAATTGCCGGCACGATGAATAATTAAAACGAGATCGGTTAGACTCTGTCCTCTCACCTCGTTCAATCTCGTGCCGGTTAGTCGAATCTTAGATATAATAAATATTAATTAGCTGAACGTACAGTATTACCCGAGTACTGGAATGTCAGGTGTTTGTTCGTTCGTATTTTTCATATAATAACGTATAATAAACAACAAGAAAATAAAGAGCCCCGTCATCATTTCGTTTCTATTTGAATACCACTTATTATCTGTGAACCCCCCCCCCCCCATCTCACACACACCTAATAATATGCACGGCATGTCTAAACTGTAGTTTCTTAAATCTCAATGACTATAAATTTTTAATAAAAAAAACAAGTAAAAAACTCATCGCGAGAATTCGTCAGAGAATTGATACACGATTGAAGATTAAGTAAGAGATCGCGAACGCATCACCGGTTGGTCCCAATAGAAACAGAAAGGAATATTTTAGGTGTATCGACGAGTGGCGCAAATTTAATTGCCAAATTCGTTAGATTTAGTCAACTTTGGAACCTCCTTAATGTTACATAACTATTTCTAATATTTATCCGCCACCAGGTAGACTCTCTTTCTCTCTTTCGAACAAACGAAAAATCGCATATTCATCAAATACATTTTTTTATAAATAAATAAATTTAAACGATAATTGAGTGCGAGCCAAGTATATTTTCTCTCGATATACAAATATGCAAAAAGTATTAAAAACAAAACAAAAAACATTGTCGTATTAATTTTAACGTCGATGATATTTTTAACGACAGAAAGGAAAACAAACATTTGTCAACGTGCGTGTCGGTACGAGTGGTGGGCAATGTACCTTTCATCACTTTCACACGATAATACACGGAACATGATAATTAAAAAACAAAAGTTATTCGATACGTGAAATGCCTTGAGCACCCTGCGATAAGTAATTTAAAAAAAACATTGATCGACCTGCGTCCCATAATCCTTTGTATAATGAGTAAAAATAGACCTTTAATGAAAAAATAGATTCTCTGTGTATCTGCGGAAATATAAGTATTTGTCGCATTAAAATAACAAATAAGTGACAGTCTTTCAAAACAGAAAAACGTAGCAATATCAAGGTGATTAGTGAAATAGTTTTTCTAAATATAACATTTAAAATTGTCGAGTGAAATTGGCTTTTTTTTGTACAAAATCGAACAGACCGTCGAAACGTGTCTCAAATCCCATTGCGGATTCAAAGAGCCCCGCGTGATTCTGTCCATTAGATATGGGGTAATTTTTTAAATCATCTATCTCCAAATAAAATACTTTCCGAAAGCGTGAAATATACAACAAATAAATCTGTTATAATCCCTTTAACGTCCAAAATTAGCGTCGAATCCGCTGTAGTGTGTCCTTCTGTTGCTGATTTTTTCGCAGCAAATTAATATACAGGCGGCTTGGCTCAATTAACCCTTTGACTGGCACTGTAGTTTATTTGTTAATCAGCCGTTTTTAAAAATATCTTCTGCAACAATCATTAAAGAAATTCTAAAAAATATCAGCGCGATTAAAAGAGAATTATTCTGTTGGAATTTTATTAAAACATTTATTATATAGCAACATACAACCCTAACTTTTGTTTAAGTTAAAATTTTCACATATTTTGATATAGAAAAGTGTTATAAGAAAATGATATAGAAAAATTATATGGGGCATTGACGAAAGGTAATTTTTTTTCCGACAGGTAAGAGTCTTGTCAGTCAAAGGGTTAATACACTGCAGTCAGAGTAAAGAGATAGCCCGAAGCTCGTTCGTCTTGATAGTTAATAATACGTTTTTTTAAACTGAACGATTCACTTGAATCGATGTGCTTAATTAAGACTTGTCAATTAATCTTCCGCGAGTACAGAATAGAAGTGAGAGAGCCAATCAAGGTCCTCTTTTGCTTCAAAAATCTTAATTAAGTCTATTCGTTTTTTTACTGACTCACATTGTAATAGACACTAATATCTTCGAAAAAAATTCATTAAGTAAGGTGATAACAGAGATGGCATAATGTAAGACTAATTGAGAGATGGATAAATAAGAGTCGATCAGCAGCCTAGATTAAAAAGTCTCACTTAGATAATAATTTTGGCATTGTTTGTTGATTAGTTTCAAGGCAGTTCTTGCGATACGGCCGCGTCAATCGTGTATTCATTTTTTATTTCAAAAATTCATCGTGCACGTTTTAACGGAGAAATGATTGTGAAAGAGTTCGTACTGGATGTATAAAAAATTGTACAGCATTAAAAAGAAACGTACAATAGAAAAATACCTCAATTTATGCCCATAAAACTCGGACATACTGTTCTGTAAATTCATTTACAGAACAATTACTATGAACTGTTAGACATTGAGCTCTTTGATCCTTTCAAACATGTTGAATAATTTCGACCACCCTTTCACTTCCCACTCTGTAATAAAAAAAGATTTCTTAACGATAGTCAAAATTATGATGATTCAAAGGGTTAAATTAGATCCGTGTTGGTTCACACTAGTTTCTCGTTCAAAACGTGTACAATTTATAACATTTTATGACTATACCGCATTGACGACCTTGCCAATGGATATGACCACCGGTAAACCGATGAGTACATGGCAGCGGACTTGAGTAGCATAAAAATGCATGGCCATCGTTTAACGAATTTTACAATGGGTCGAATGGGTCGAATTAATAAATAACTTACACATACAGAAACACACACATACACACACGGACACATAAATACGGTAGGGTTGTAATTACGTGCTCGTTTCTCATTCACTATTATAATTACCTAAAAAAGTAATTTTTACTATGTAACTACTATCTATTTTTATGAATTTTTGTACATTTTTCTAATTATTTTTTATAATAATCCCCTAGCAGGAAGTGTTACGATGGAGCAGTCTAATGAGCATGTCCTCATCCTCCATCTTCCCCAAGCAGTCAAGCCGAAAAGATCAATGACGCGGAAGCCATATTTTGTCGCCGAACTGTTACCGAGAATTGTAAGAGAAGCGGGAGCACTTGCGAACGATATGGCGGGCAAGGTTGATAGTCGGCGAAATGACATAAACAGTAAACAAAAAAATAAAATTGGAGAAAAGACCGGCGTAAAAGGTCATCAAATTATTTTTATTTTCTCAGTCGTTTCGGCATTCACGAGTCCATTTTCCGTGTTCGTCTGCCAGTGCTGATTTTTTTCTCTTCTTTTTCACCCAACTTCGGAAAATTATTTTCCATGTAAATCCTGTTAGCATTCACGTAGCATTAATTTTATGCGATATTAAGGGTATAAGATTTTTATGTTTTGTATATTTAAAAAAAAAACCGATGAAAAAAAGAATGCGAAACTTATTAGAGACAAACAAGCTCCGAATAATGAAAGAATAGGAATGAGTGCAGAGGTGAGAGAACGTATATTAATGGTGTGCTCTAGGCATGGGAGGACAACCGAGAGCGATAAGGCGAAGCCGCGATCATGATCGAAGATCGTGATTCTGTATTTTGGAAAAAAAAAACAAGACAAAAAATACATATGATAATAATGAACGTAGACGGTCAATTGTGAACGCATTAACAAGTATAAGTACCGGCGTTGAGTGTATAAAAAATGAAAAAATCTTTCTTCGTAATTGAGACGTGTTTGTTTATAATAATAAAAGTCACTTTTTTCTTTTTCTCGAAAATGATATAAAAAAAAGTAGATTGAATTATTTAATTGATAGAATACCGGCTTCGTCCGATCCCCTCCAAATATGCGTTTTCGAGG
This sequence comes from Ichneumoninae sp. A BG-2022a, assembly GCA_030522665.1. Classification (NCBI taxonomy): domain Eukaryota; kingdom Metazoa; phylum Arthropoda; class Insecta; order Hymenoptera; family Ichneumonidae; species Ichneumoninae sp. A BG-2022a. The sequence continues at coordinate 9,078 of JAPYZC010003895.1, forward strand.
AATTGTATATGTTTAGTTGTTTTCCTCGTTTCCTAATATTGTATTATTTCTCGACTCATCCCTCCCCCTCCTGGGCCACCGTTGCATCAGTCCGCGGGTAATTAATCAACCTCCCGTCCATATGATTTACGTGAAAAACAAAAAATGAATATATATTGCAATAAAGCATGAGTCAGTGATTATCTGACAGGTGACTCAGCGCTGTAGAAATTCGTTTTTCCGTACATTAAAAACGACTCTAATATTATAATGGTATTTGATATTCTTGTGTATTTTTTCCATCATTTGTTAAATTGAAGAAAAGAAACGAATCCTTTTAGTACTTTAATAAATGAGTTTGTTAAGAATTAACATCGATCTTGATTATTCACTCAATAATTCTCCGTTGGACAAATGAAACAATCGTATGTCCTTTCTCACCGGCGCAATTGCCCGAAAGTAGTAAGTATATGTGTCCAATATAAATCTCGATTACGTAAAATAACGCAGAAGAACCGTCAAGATTGCGTATAGCTTCTTATACAAAAGCAAAGCGCAATAATCGCTATCCAAGGTATAACAAACATATGACGTCATTAAAGGCTCAAACGAAATTTTTATAACCACACGGTAAAAAAAAGCTTTCCACATTTAACAAATATTTTACGTCTACAAACGTCCGAAATTATTAACATCGCGAAAAAATTGAGAAAAATTGTCAGAACGTGAATTTTTTTTATTGTGTTGAGATTTTATGTTTGTTCCGCAGACAGACTTGGTATCACAATACAGAAGAAAACAAACAATCGGCCGTAAGAAATGTGGATCTTATCGCAGGTGTACTAAAAACGTGTAATAAAACATGTGTACTTGGTAATTCTGAACGGATTTCGATGAGAGGTATACTGTCGCTAACATAGCATCCTTGGCCAAAATTTGTCCATAACTTACTACGCGAAAACTACGGTGTTTATACAGCTTTATATGTCAAAGCCGTAAAAAAATTACGCCAAAACTACACCGTACTACGCAAAACGTCGTCGAGATTACAACTTATAATGCTATACCCTCGCCTTTTGACCACCCTGAAAACAACCTGAAATCAACCAGTCGATTGGTGCACCAAACCAACTCTCATTCCGATCTTCGAGAGGTTTTGCTTTTTCGGCCGTATTAAAAAACCAACCGTAATAATGGTTTTGGAATATTCGGAGAACTTCACAGAATCCGTATGCACGCCCTTTTGAGGTATGCAAGATCTAGAATTTATTATATTCAACAAAACGTATGCCGTAAACATTTCAGTGGCCACGTTGGTTTCCGCGACAGGTTATAATATTCGATTTTCGTTATTTTTGGAAGATTTAAACCGATATTCGGGTGCACGCCGAATCATTTATGGTATTAATATAGTCCTGGAAGATTTGAGACATACGCGTCGCATAGTAACGATGAATAGTGAAAACTAAGAAACCGCCTATTTTTGTCAGTAAAACAGGAAGGTTCAGCAGCCCCTTAAACTATTATTTGTCATACACATTTTTATTTTTATGAAAAACTACAACTATTTCGAGTTCTAGATGGATATAGTTTATTGTAGGAGTATGTATACATTTTGTACGCTAGGGAACAACTTTTTACTAAATGAATGAGTTGTAGACCTTGGATACTTTATTGTAGAAAAAAAGCTGCAAATTGAAGAAAAGTCTCTTCTATGAGGAAGCATTTTTTGTATTGTTGGCTTCCTCATAGAGGAAGTTTCGCTTCAATTTGCTTCAATTTGCAACTTATATGAGGAAGCCATATAAAAATTTCCATTTTCAACTTTTATGAGGAAGCCACATGAACATTTCAATTTTTAATTTTTATGAGGAAGCGATATGAAAAATTTAATTTTCGACTTGTTTTAAAGTCAACGTCGTGTTTGCCTTTTATGCAAAACGTCTGGACAATTCAGGTTGAACGCGAAAAAATACACCAACTAACGAAAATATAGGGTTTTGGAAAATGATTTTTTTTAAATTATTAAGTCAATTATCCAATATTCACTGTTTTGTTGCCACGTCTAATGTATTCTTCCCCCACCGATAAACACTCTCCGAATCATTTTACTTCTAGGGCGACACTTGATACATAAACTCGTGTCGGACAAAAAATACAACTTTGCCAAAAAAACAAAAAATTTCAAAATCTCATAAAACTTAAACAATTAGATTAATGTTCGCCAAATTTAATACCAAATATTGTACAGTATTAGTCCATTCCCGTTTCAAATTTACGATCAATACCTCAAAGTTTACTCAAATTAGACCATTTTTAGTCATTTACAAAAAACTTAAAATCCCATATAATCTTACCACTTCGATGGATGTTTAGCAAATTCAATACCAAAGGTCTTTGATCAAAATAGTATGTTTATGTGCAGTTTTAGGTCGATTGCTCCAAATTTACGCAAGTTAGAGCTACCACAGAGAATTTCCAAAAAATTGAAAAACGCAGAAAATTTCCAGTTGGGCCTCAATGTTCACGAAAATATCACTGAACGAAGCGACGTGATCGCTCTACTAGTGTATACCAAATTTCAACTCGCTGTCTCAAGCCCTTTCCGAGTTATAGTCATTTTAAACGATGCAACTCTGTCACATACACACACACATACATCCGGACGCCAGCTAAAAATCATATTTCTCGACGTTTTAGACTCAATTTAGTTTTTTTACGAAAACAAAGCTTCCTCTATGAGGAAGCAAAATAATAATATTCTGTTGTATTGGCATAATTTCTTGTAGTTTTTTGGCTGGGGATTTTGTAAAAATGTTTGCGGATCCAGTTGTGGCCTAGGAATTTGCGCCATGTAATTTTCGATAACTTCAATATGAACAGTGATATATCAACGGTACAACTATTGAAGTAGGCATTGGATACCCCGTTGCTATAGCCTATGGGGCATCTCTGAATCCAAGTTCACTCTCTAACATGATTCGGAGGAATTTCAAAACATTCGCAGTAATTCCGAAACAATAGCGTAAATTTACAATCTTATCTGTTGGGTGCTTATTATTGCAGAGTATACCGTATTTTGATGATGTACAACTGTTATTCTTCAAAAGATAAAAGTCTTTATACGGGCACTGAACGATTAGCCGTAGATAATATCAGATTGCTTCCGGATTCGTCTCCAGTAGATCAGAAAAAGACAGTATTGATAAGAAATTATGGAAAAATGAAAAGATATTCGTTATTGCAAGAAATTTTATTAGCCGAAGAAATACATGTAGTACGGTGACGTTTAGTTATTCTGTATCCAAAAATATTGTTGGGTAGCGTGCTAAGGACCTGTTTTATTTGGCCTGTGATTTCGTAGACACCGGTGGTCGAGCTATCTCGACACCGTCATAACTGGTGTCACGGTGAATTCGTCCACCTGTTGAAATGCCATGGAAATATGTATTCAACAATAATTACAAATCTTTTTTTTTATCTCACCTGAACGTGCGGAGGTGTCGCCAGTGCGTACATAACAGCGTCTGCGATATCTTTGCTTGCAAGCTTTGGAACTCGTTCGACGATTTCTGACGGAAGACCCGTGTTAGTGAGCATATCAGTGTTTACTGCTCCGGGACTGATGCTCTGTCAACAAATAAAGTAAATACAGCCGCCAAGCTTCGATAACGCCTTACCTATGCATTTTTGCGGAGCGCCCATTGAAAAGATTATAGCCCGAAGACAAAGGATTCCCTCCCGACTTACCGTCACTTTGACGTTCATTTTGGCGGTCGCCAATTCCTTCCTCACAGACTGCGACATGGCAGTGACAGCGAACTTGCTAGCACAGTAAAGATTTGCTGGTATAGGCATGATTTTGGCATCGTGACCGGAAACGCTGAAAAAAAATCGCCCTCGAATACATCAGTTTTGGACCGAATGCCGGCCTGTTGTTAATAACCTTCGTAATTACCTGTTTATATTGATAATGTGACCGGGGACGTTACGCTTTCTCATCGAACGTACCGCTTCCCTTGTACAAATCGCTACCGCGATTACGTTAATTTCCATGATCTTACGATAATTTTCAGTGGAACCGTCTACAAGAGGAAGAGAAAAAAACTACTGTGTACTGTTATCGATTTTTCGAGTAAAGAATCTTGTTAATCTGTCCAATCTTCATCTAGTGTGACAAAATGGAAACCCGTCAAAAAAAACCCTGGTCATTAATTGTAGCATCGTAGCATCCGTCTTTTTCGTGGGTTTTTCATCGGGCATTTTTTCCGAAATGACCTCTAGATGAGCTTACCAATAATCGGCTCATAGATAAGAACAGCGGCATTGTTCACAAGGATATCGACACCGCCGAGATTCTTCTCCGTCCACTCGAAGGCCCTTAATATATCTTCTTCCTTCCTCACATCGCATTCCATAGGATGAAGGACGCCCTTGTGACCCAGTAGATTATCAGCGAGATTTTTAATTTTCTCAACTCGTCTTGCAACACCGACTACTTTGACGCCAGCTCGAACCAGAGCCGCAGCAATATCGGCACCAATACCGCAACTCGCGCCCGTCACGATAGCTACTTTTCCCAACCACTGTTCCATCATCGGCCGAATGCACCAATAGACAATAATACCGATAGTCTTTTTGACGTTCTTTGACTGATCAAGTTGCAACAAAACCAATGGTTTTATACCGTCGTATCTCAAGTACTGTGTTGCCGGTCCCACCCTCGGATTTACCACGAACAAATAAAAAACGTTATCTCTCAACGAAGACTTGAAGATATTGGAAACGACGACATAATTAATGCGGGACCAGACAATTGGATAAAGCATGCTCCGCAGACAGATTCCAATCATTAAGGTAATTATCGCGCGATAACGATTTTCATACTATATCGTTAAAACTTTACGAATTTGTTATTCAATGCTTCATGAAAACATGTAAATTAAAAAAAAATTATTGACCATCTAGAACGCAAGTTTTTGCGATTTTTCACTATAAATAATTCCTTCTTACGATTTCAATAATTTTTTTTGTACATTAGTTGGATGTTTAACGATCCTTGTATTGGCTAGCATAATAAAAAATGGTACAATATAATTTGTACATGACTCGACGAACTTTCTCTTAAAGCAAGTTATGCGCAAAACAGTAAAACATGAGGAAGGCATATGCAAATTACGTTGTACCATTTTTCTTTTCGCCACTATTATCACCTTTTCGATTTTATTATCGCTCGCTGATTACGAATATCTAACTTATATTACTCCGAAAGTGATATTTGATGTAATAAACGAACGTACGGTGTAAAATACTAATTTCCAAAAACATTCAAAAATTTCGAAATCTTATAAAATTTAAACATTTAGATTTATTGTCGCCAAACTGAACAACACGTACTGTACAGGGTTAGTTCCTCAATTTGCCAAATTTGAACTCGATACTTTCATGTTTACTGGAATTAGAATATTTGTATTAAATAAAAAAATAAAAAATTCCATAAAATTTCATTGTTCCGATAGATTTCGACGCACACGCGCACGCTCTCTGACATTAAAATCTAAAGTAAAAAATATCGAAGCAAAAACACCATTTTTTTGGACAATTGATTTCGCAGTTATTAAGGGTCATACAGGCTCGACATGGTTGCAAGGCTTGACACAATCAATTCCTTCACCTGTTGACCAGCAAATAATACCATCAAGAAAGACCAAAGAGATATGTATTATTAAATAATTATAGATATTTCGTTGTATCACCTGAACATTCGGGGGAGTACCCAGTGCATAGATAACTGCGTCCGCGACATCTTTGCCTGTGAGTATGGGAACTCGATTGAGGTCTTCGACCAGAGCACCAGTCTTAACGAACATTTCGGTTCTTACAGGTCCGGGGCTGATGCTCTGTCGATATATAAAATGAATATAATAAAGCGAATAGATTGAAACATTATTTGTACATGTATCTTTGCGACGAGCCTGCGGAGAGGAATAGTTTGTCGCCGTGAGATTTGTCCATCTTACCGTCACCTTGACGTTCAATTTAGCGGTCGCCAATTCATTTGTCACAGACTGTGACATAGCAGTGACAGCATACTTGCTGGCACAGTAAAGACTCGCGGGTATCTTGACCATCTCGGCGCAGTGTCCAGCAATACTGAAAATAAAAAATCGAACACATTATTTTTTAAGGGAACGCCCACTTGCGATTGACGATATGTGAACTGCCATATTGGGGTTTTCTCTGGACACCCACTGTTTCCCCTCTGTTCAGCTGTCGGCCGAGACGCACCGAGATATAAACCACCAAAATGTTTCTCATACACTGCTAGCCATTTCTCTTTCATCGATTGTGTACAGAAAACAGTCCTGGTTGTAAGACTCATTCCCGCATGGACAAGCCATATATTACCCTTATTGTTTGGTCTTTTTCGTATGTATTTTTTTCCACCGTGTAACTTATGCTTACTATGATAAGTACAAAGAAATAAACATTATAAAAAAAAATAATATATATATATGTATATATATATATATATATATAGGGGAAAAGTGGTGAATATGGACCACCTCGATTAACACGTAAATCAATGATATATGGACCGGGCCATATTCCCCACTTTTACCCTATATATGTGAAATGCCACGGTCGGTAATAAAAACTCTAATCAACGTTTCTCATGGGTAGCAAAATAAGGAGTCTCATTGAAAGTGGACGTCACGTCAGCTTTTGATAAGACTTCGCTTTTGGCCGGATAGGCCAGTACCTGTGAAAAAAGTTGCCATCTGTGTTTAATACCGACCAGGCCCAGGTTTGACGGGGAGAGAGGTGTTTCATTTTGTTTTAATAACTTTCTTTATTACCTGTTGATGTTAATTATGTGGCCGCAAGCGTTGCGTCTCCTCATCGAACGTACCGCTTCTCTCGTACATATCGCAACAGCGATCACGTTAATCTCCATGACATAACGATAGTCTTCAGTGGAACTGTCTACAAAAAAAAGATGAAAATTGAAAATGAAAATGAGAAAGCCTTTTCTATATTTTTCTTGGCTTCCTCGTAGAGGATTGCGAATAATGGAACATTATGAGGAACCCATATGAAAATTTCAATTTTCAACTTTATGAGGAAGCGATATGAAAATTTCAATTTTCAACTTTTTTCAGCGTCAACGTCTTAGACTTTTATGCAGCACGGCTGGCCGATTCAGGTTCAGTGCGAAAAAAAAAATATAACATCGTCACGTTTCACTTTGTCGAATCTGCGTTTGGCGCGAAAAAATACATGGAAGAATGCGCTCCTGAATTTTTTTTGCCCTTTCGATTTTTATTCCAGAATTCCTAGTGATACCTCTATATCTAGTTTTTTAATTCCGTCATATCCATCGTCTTGTGTATGTCTTGCTGTAAATCACGATAGGCACCTGGGTTTTTCCGCTATGCCATCGGAAAGCAAAGAAATCGTTGTTTAAAAATACCTAAAATCATTCATTTTTGCAATTTTGGCTGTAAAAATGCCTGGTAAACTTTTTGGTTAGTTGTCGCT
>JAPYZC010003896.1:0-17525 GCA_030522665.1 Ichneumoninae sp. A BG-2022a
TTCGAGGGATTTCTCTCCTGCGGCTGCTGGAAGCCGAGGCACCTTCTCCACCACGTGCTGGCCATCGAGGAGGCTCGGAAACGTCAAGCGAGTCCGGGGCGCACCGAACTCCATGCGTGCTGGCTGCCGTTCCGCGCCGGAGTGGTCCAGCGCCGCGGCTCGACCGCTCGTCGGGGACCCTCGTAACGCGAGCTCCGGTGGGTGGGCGCGGGAAGAGAACGATACGACGTGGAACGGAGACTCGAGAGTGTAATATCCACCGGTGCGCGCGAGTAAGAGAAAAAGCGGGAGGGCGAGAGACGGCCGAGGACGGATGCATGCGGCGCGGATGCTGCGCAGGCGAGAGAGCGCGAGCGGCGGAGGGAAGGCGACGAGAGCCAAACTCTCGGACGGCTGGCGCCGTTCTGTCGGCCACCGACGCCCCACACTCTCGAGATCTCTCTCCGTCTATCGCGCGTTTCGCCAACAATGCGTGGACCATCCCCGCCGACGCGGCCCGCGAGAACGCCCGAGATGACTCTTCCCGGTCCGTAGGCACGACCTATGCAAAATAGGCCCGAACGCCAAAAAAAAGAAGATCTTTACGGAGGAAAAAATCGCTGCCCACAGTTTCGCTGTATTGTTTGTTGATACATTGAAAACAAGAACGATAAGAAATTTGTCAATGAGACAAGTTTGCATATAACAAACGACCTTTTTTTGGCACCCGGATTTTGCAGTTGTTTTATTTTTAAAGTGGAGCTTATGGTGCGTTGCGCGCTCCCTTTGAGTGACTCCAAAACTTACTTAGAATTGGGCTTACAATTTTCCGTAAATTAATTGATAAAAGTCGAAAGACTATTTTGAAGAACTGTGCTAAACAAAAAATCATAATGAAGTTAACCTGATCTCATACTATTATTATATTATCTGAATTGTTTTACGTAAAAGGGCTTGTCCCGTAACTAAATAAATAAATAAATAAATAAACGAAATTAGAGTGACGCATGAGTCCCTTCTCGATCCAACCCCTCCCTCCTCGACCCCCTCTCTGAAAGGAATTAGAACATTGCAGGCTGAGGGACCACTCCAGGACCCTTGAAACATTTCACCCTCTGTTTCATTTGACCCCGGTCTTCTCGATTTTTGTCGGCGGCGGCGAAATATTTCTATAATGTGAAGAGAAATGATATATGTCTTAAATGATACATTTACTAATTGATAAGAAAAGTTGACGACAAAAAAATTTTTTCTCAAGTGTACAAAACGCTTTTACCATATAGTAAATTTCCCAACTATTAATTAATTGCTTGTCCAACACTATCGTCCAAAAATATTTTTATTTGTGCGATACTATTTTAATAACAATATCTTATTTTTCTTTTTAGTTTCAGTATTTGCATGTAACGTAGAAGATTAATTTCTGGCACATCGTAGCTGTCCACAGCTCACCGCCGCTCGTCCTATCGAAACACTGCCTACACCGATAAAGTTCCGTCGTTCGGTGGACTTTGGTGTGTGCGGTAGCGGGAGGCCACGTCTTCCTCTCGTCCTGCTGGCTTTGGTTTAGACCCAGCGAGCCCGAGACGGACGTACGGGGGAGAGCACACGAACGAGCACCCACACGGCCGAAAGGCTGCAACTCCAGTGCGCCTCCAGTGGCCAGGCCTCACGGCACAGTGGTCTCGTATATCCATCGGGGATACACGAGGGAGCGAGAGCGAGAAAAAAGAGAGGAGGAAAAAAGAGGGACGTGAAAGAGGCTCGGGGATCTTGCCGAGGGGTGGGAGTGAGAGACCCGGTCGGTATAGAAGCAGAGCGAGCGGAGCCAATACACCGTCACCCTCCCTCTCTTTCTCTCACCGCCCGTCTCTCTCGCTCCCTCGGTGCACGCACAGCGCGCTGAACGACGACGAAAAGCAACCGCGCGTTGCTGCACGCGGCCAGTCAGTCCGTTGCCGAGCGCAAGCGAAGGAGGAACACTCCCACGTTCGTTGCTGCTCCGCTAAGGAATTTCAACGCGAGAGACACACGCTTTGCCCGCGTAGTCTCCCTCGAATATAAATATTATTTTATATTCGTTTATCTTTTATACTCTATATACATCGAAGATATTTGGCAATATCGACAATATTCGCTGCGAGTTTTATCGGTTGTTTTTATTATTTTATTTCTTTTCACATTTTTTTTTACTGTTGTTGTTTTTCAACGAAGTGTGTGCAATTGCCATTCGAATATCGAAACATTTGGCGAGGGACGAAATCGCCGACTGACTGGATTATAAAACAAAAAGAAACCAAGAAACTGTGTCCCGAGAGCAAACGATATTTTGCTGCGTGATTTTTGTTTTTCTCTCATTTCGTTCTCGAATTTATTTTTGTTTCGTTCGCGAGCGAGAGAGGAACGAGTGGTGATAACTCCGAGTGCTTGGCTGTTTTCTGTGCGTGTCACGAGGTGCTACGAAATTGTATTACATACTCAAATATATAAATAACATATATATGCTCGCCGATGCGAGGACGATGAGCGCCCACGTGGTGGAAACTACCTGCGAACTGTCTGCCTTCATGAAAGGTAAAAATTATTACTTTTTTAAAATAATTACATTAACCCAAAATTGAACCATGCATGAATTCATTCTCTCTCCGAACAAACTTCACTCCCTGCACCTTCTCCTCTAAAAAAAAAAAGTTTTTGGGGCAAAAAGAAAACATAAATACACCACGTGGATTCCGAGCTAAAGACTTTTCCCTGGCACCAGCCGAGCCCTTCACCTATAATCTCTATAAATATGATTTTAAAAAAAATCCCTCACGATACAAATCACGAGTAAATATTTCGTCCGAGAGCCTACGAAGAGTTTCAACCGGTGCTTCCCTCGGGCGATCGCCCGTGGCTCAAAGGGTTCTAATATGGTAAAGGCGGCGCGATCGCGCGTCCGCCTCGGGCCGCCGTTCCCGCGATTGATAGCCGCGTCGAGAAACGCCGCGGAGGGATTGACGGGACAACCGATTTATAGTGTAACCGGCCGGGGGAATGATAATTATTGTTACGAGAGGCGCCAGTCGGGCGATCGAGGGGACGGGAGAGCCCGCGCGAGGAGAAAGAGGGAAATCAGTGGCCGGGTGGCGACAGAGCCAGCGCGCATGTGTTCGCGCGAAGGTAACAAGTGCCGATCGGCTGTTATAATGACCCGGCTGTCGACTGCGGACGACATGGAGCGAGAAGGAACGCGATCATTCGGTTTGAGCGAACCGCACGGAATTATACCGTACGGCTGCTCGAGAGTCCCTCGAGCAGCGGCTGCGGGAGCTCCGAGTAGTAGTGGACCGTAGCCGAGAAAGAGACAGACAGGGCGCGGCGTCAGTCGGCGCCAGCGTGGGTCGCCGCACAGACGCCCGCCCGCCGGACGGAACGAGAGAGCCGGGATAGCTCGCGTTAACTCCAACGGACGACCCCTTGACCGCACTTCGAATCTCTCGCTTCGCTCTCCGGAGCGAGAGAAAGAGGAATCCCTCCTGTAGCGAGTCGAGAATATCTCGCACACGATCCTCGCCTTCTTTTTCCACAGACGGAGAGACAGTCCGATCGAATCTCGCACACGCCGATTTGAGCCTCGCCGAGCGCTCTTGAGTGGGCGGTTTTAATACTCCGAAACCTCGGAATGACGAGGGTTTTTTTTTCTAAATATTTTTATCTTTTATTTACTATTTATTTATTTATTTTGAGGAGGATTGTTGGGAGAGAAGAGATTATTAGCGACGTCAGTCGGACGCGTGATTCCCGTCGGAAAATTGATTTATTCCCGTCGGAAAATTGATTTTCTGTAAGGCGACTAGTTTATCGACCTTGGGAATTTAATACTCCGAAACCTCGGAATGACGAGGGTTTTTTTTCTAAATATTTTTATCTTTTATTTACTATGTATTTATTTATTTTGAGGAAGATTGTTGGGAGAGAAGAGATTATTAGCGACGTCAGTCGGACGCGTGATTCCCGTCGGAAAATTGATTTCCTGTAAGGCGACTAGTTTATCGACCTTGGATCGACCTTGGGAATTTAATACTCCGAAACCTCGGGATGACGAGGTTTTTTTTCTAAATATTTTTATCTTTTATTTACTATCTATTTATTTATCTTGTGGAGGATTATTGGGAGCGGAGAGATTATTAGCGACGTCAGTCGGACGCGTGATTCCCGTCGGAAAATTGATTTCCTGTAAGGCGACTAGTTTATCGACCTTGGGAATAATCGACGTCGCAGTGACTAGGTCAGTTTTCCGCCGTCCTCTGTTGCACCGTCCCGTCGTAATAGCCGAGGTTTTTCATAGCGTCGCTCTGAGCTTCCTCGTTCTCTTCGTCGGGCTTCGCGCGAGAAACTCGCGTCCGAGTACCGGGCGACTTGGCAGCTTCGTTCAGGCTACCGTGCATGTAATTGCCATCGATATTCTCTCGATCGATTAAATACAATTGTTACAAAAAAAAGTCGCCCGACGATCGTGAGAAAAACTGCCCGTTCTTCTGCTCGCGACTGCACAGGCGAGTCGTTGAGCAATCGGGAGAGAAAAAAAATGAAACGAGCGAGTTACAGGGACTAGGTCAGTTACGGAGTCGCGGCGAAGATAAAGTAGCTTCGACCTGTTATCGATCACGCGTCGGAAAATAGAAACGATCGCTTCGATTTCCCCGAGACGATTCGACCGAGGCGGGAATTGCGCAACGCGAGAGACTGGAAAATTTCCTTACCTCGGTGTACGAATCTCCCGGCGCTGAGGCTCACGTACTTCAATCGCACTAACGCAAAGCAGCCGGAAGCAGAAACCGAGTCGGAACGTTGCGGTGTCAGGTATTTCGAGAATCCGCTGACTCGCACCCGGTGGCGTCGGCGCGAGGAGAACGCTGGTCACGAATCGGGCTGTGTCTTCGCGTGTCCCGGTCTCGCTTTTCGCCGGCGATATTGGCCCGACGAGGCCCGACCGCTGTGCATCGCAACGGTAAACACATTCACCCGAGACTGACGGATCTTTCCTCGTGCACCGAAAATAACCCAGCTGCGCGGGAGAGGAAGAGCGATTAGTCGCGCGAGCTGGCGATAAGAGGCGAACCCAAAATTTTCGCACCGCAAGGTTCAAAGTCGTCCCGAGGCTTGACACAGGCTCGACGATGACTCAGTGGTAAAAATGTCACTGCGCGACACATATATTTATCTGTGGACCTATATATATATTTCGACCGCTGGCATTGTCCATTGCAGCCTCGGTTGGCTGAGGAACGGCGGAGTTGGTGGAATTCCGGTGTAAGCGATACCTCAGCCTGATCCTCGATCTTGCCGAGGGTCTCTGCGTCCTCCATAACTTTTTCGGTCGGGAAGACAGGTAGGGGCCGGGAAGGAGGCGGAGAAGAAGAAAGGACGGATTCCGATGCGCGGTCAGGTCGGGCCATCCCGCGCTCCGCCGCAATATTGCAACCCCCGGAGCATCCCGCGATGCACCTGTGACCCTGGCGCACCTGCTACCTGCCGACCCGCTATTCGCCTATCGCCCCTCCGTTTTAGCCCTCTAGGCCCGCTCGCTAACGAACAGTTCGAAAATAGTTGTGTAGGGAATTTATTGACAGTAACGTAGAACAGTTTTTTTTTATACATAGCGGACTTAGATTACATATTTGCTGCCAATTGGCCATCGACCAAAGTCCTTCACACTGTAACCAAAATTGGAAATTTAATGTACCGATATTGGAAGCTTTTGTGCATAAACCAGTATATTAAATGGAATGCTCAAATATTATGTAAAATTATAGTAATTTTTTAATACTTTGAGTACTATTTTAAAGAACTTTTATTGAAAAGACCACTTCTTTAATCATTTTTTATTTTCCGTACATTCATTAAAATGAATACAACATTTGTAAATTAAATTTTGTATACTAGTTTATGCATAAAAGTTTCCAATGCAGGTACATTAATTTCCATGCAGACATTTTTTTACAGTGTCAATCACGTTCAAAAATTATAATATAAAAATTTAGAAGAACTGATCAATGCGCAAAGGCGAAGTTTTTCCGAGTTCGCAATGAACTGACGGGCGGACAAAGATGAACGAACGAAAGCGTGCAAAAAAAATTGAATGCACCTGATAAATAACTACACGAGAATGCGTGCATGTGTCTTTATAACGCACGGATCGAAAGCAGGGCGCGCCGCGGCGGAACAAGCTAACCATCAGTTTGACTTTTATTGCCGAGCCATTTCCGGATCGGCTGCGGCGGATGGCCGAGTGCCTCGGCTATCTGGCCCGCATATCAACACCTCGATTACACGCTCGGGCTTCGCCCCCGGCCGCCCGGTTACGGCGTTACGAAATAATAATTGCCCGCGCTTGAGCCACGCTCAAACGCGGGGACGCTCGTCGGGTTTGGGGCGGCGGATAATTTAGGTACATCCATAAATATACATTTATACATTCATAATGATAAAATTAAAACGAAAACGTTGAGGGAGAAGCGCAGCCGTGCTCGAGCACGCGTGTCCCCGCGTTACGGTCGCAGGGGGAAAAAAGTCGTATGCGTAAGAGTTTAAAAACCACCTTGGACTTTCACCCTCCGGTTAGGGGCGGCGGTTCACGGTGTGTTTCCGCAATCGTTCACGGCCACGGGAATTACGCTCACGGGCGACGACGGGTGCCCGATCGGAACCGTGCGACAGATAAGAGCGCACCTGTGCCTCGAACGCACATGTGCACGAGCTTAGACTTTAAGCCGCTGATAATCTCTCGGAAACCTTCGGTATTTCCGTGTCTCGCAGACGTTTAGAATTTTTTTTTTTTCTATTTTTTTTTTTTTTATTTTTGTGTTTTTATCCGATCGAAAATTCTTCGGGATGCTGAGACACGTGCCGCGGCGCCCACGCTCATCTCTGCAGACGTTGTGGACGTATAAATACTCCGGACCGCGAGATCGCTATCCCGATTATTATTACGCGGATATAGCGCGATACTAAAAATTTGTATGGATGCGGAGAATCACTGAGACAAAAAAAAACAGAGTCGCGTGTGATTCATAAATTTGTGCGATAAGCGTTGTCGCTCGTCATCGACGTCAAGTCGACGCGGAACTGTCGCTGCGATGTTAAAATCTCGTATCTAAATATAAACCGTTTTTTGAGCTGATGGTCATATCGAACTATATATAGTGTCTCCGAGTGTTTTTTCGTTCTTCGATAATCCGTCGTAAAGCCGCCGCTAATTGGATTATCGGAGCATGACAAAAACGGAACGAAAATAACGTGATTTCCGAGTTATCGGGCCGATGACGGGAAGCGACAAGAGGGTTTGCGGGGTCAACGGTAGGATTATTTTTCGCTCGGCTGCGGGAGACTTAACGAGCTCGCAGCGATCGCGATATTGACGCTTACAAATATAAACTTCCTCACTACGGTGTATCGCGAACGAGAATCAATGTTTCTTTCATTCCATTGAGTCGACGCTTTCGACGATTCTATTTTCGCGTCGTATTGTACGATTAGCTGGACATCGTCCTTTTTTTAGCTCCGCTGAATAACGCCTGTCGGTCTTCGGTAATTATACACGTCGTCTTTACTTCAGTACACCGTAAAACAGATTCGACATTCGACAAACATCTCTCATCGACAAAAGTCCACAATTGTGCCATTTTTTTGGACTGTTTCTTTGGCCAACTGTATCAACTAAAGAAAAAGTGTTATAAAAGAAAAATGCACTTTAGCGTACGAGAAATGTTTGTAAAATGTCCGAACCTTCGTTCGCCATCTGCGCTTTACCGGCAAACGCATGCCGTTGCGATTAATTTACGCGGTCGTTCGTGCAGTTAAGCTCGATTGTGCCACGCGAACGAACGCCCGCCTCGTATATCGTCTAATTGCAACGCTTAACAACTCTTTGCCGCGATAATATAACCAGTGCGAAGAGCATTTCGTTGTTGGACGTTGCGAGCGAGCGAGGGAGAGTCGACGATCGTGTACATATCGGCGGTGCGGAAGGAAAAGGTCGTAAAGCCATGTAAATCGGCACGTGGGCCGCGCCCTTCTGATTCCCGGAGGTCGAAACGCGCCTGCTAGCGTTGCTTCTTGCGAAGGCCAAAACGATGCCAATGCAAACCGGAAACTTGCGAAATCGTCGATTGCCCGGACCGAGGTTCCAATATAGCTCGAAGAAACTTCGACGGTCGTGGGTCACGTGTCGGCCCGATAGATTAATAGTCGATCGATGAAAGACACTCGGATCTGCCGCGTGCCAAGAGTCGCCGTCCTTAATACCATCGTGCCAGCTTTGTCGGCAAGCTACTTTCTATCAAGCGTCAGGGGCAAATTTGAAAATTTCGATATCTCCGGAAATTATCATATAATCGAAAAAAACAAAAGAAAAAAACTGTTTGACTAAAAATTTTTTTATCAGATTCACGAACGACCGAATTCATCCACGGGCCGCTTATCTGGCTGGAGAAATTAAATCGTCAATGATGTTACGATACAAGGAGAGAAGACAGTCCCATTACCCCGAGAAAGTATGGCGTATGCATCGCGTGGAGACAGGGGGAACACTTTTGCGTCATGCAACTCTACCGAGAGAGCGAATGGTCCAAGTTGGTCGTGCTGAACAAGGGTACTTATCGGCGGAGAAACGCAAACGCCCACGTTGGAGTCTGAGCAGCGAAATGCAAAACCCCTCGAGGCGTGAAACACGTGCCAGTCCGGATACGGATTTCGCCCGGTGGGACTCACCGGTGAGTGTTTCGATCGTTCGATGAGTCAGATCCTATTCGGAGATCCTCCGATCCGATCGACCGCGAAGCCGCCGTACGCGCCGCGGACGTAGATCCGTGATCCATGGATCCATAGATCTCATTAACCATTCGCGCCAATTACTCATTCGGAAGAGAGACTCGTTGGAACTCTCCGCGGAGTGTTTCGATCGTTCAATGAGTAAGATCACATTCGCAGATCGCTCTGCCGACCGCCCTCGAGCGCATAGATCCATGATACATAGACCTCATTAACCATTCGATCGAATTACTCATTCGCAGTAAGGACTCGTTGGGACTCTCCGCGGAGTGTTCCGATCGTTCAATGAGTAAGATCACATTCGTAGATCTCTCCTCCGACCGCCCTCGCGCGCATAGATCCATGATCCATAGAGCTCATTAACCATCCTCTCGAATAACTCATTCCCAGGAGAGCCCCGTCGGGACTCTCCACGAAGTGTTCCGATCGTTCAATGAGCAAGATCCCATTCTTAGATCTCTATCCCGATCGCCCTCGCGGACCAGGCGCGCCGCGCACGTAGATCCATGATCCATGGATCTCATTAACCATCCATGCGCGAACTATTTATTCGCCGGAGAGATAATCCGAGCGACAATGGTCGCAGCTGAGCCATAGATCATTCGATATATTTTCTCAATACCGATCGTTACGTTACATTACACACAACCGGCAAATAGCTGTATATCACGAGGCAGTTCCTCGAGTGTGGCACGTCGAGGGTACGGAGGGAAAAAGCCGGCGTCGTGACGCCACGTAGTACATACGCGAGCGTACATACAGTACGGATCTCTCTCTCTCTCTCCCTCTCTCAGGGCAGAGAGAAAGAGATCGGCCGAACGAGACTGAGCGAGAGAAAGAGTCGCGGTACACGTAGGAGTCGCGACAGTGCGGCGTCGGCGGTAGATCGTGAGGGCCGAGCTACGAGGAGCTCCGTCGCCACCGCGGCGCGGCACAGCTGGTGACCGTCGCCTCTCTCGCCCACTCTCGCCCATTCGCCAAACTCACTCACACAGCCTTATTTCACTCAGCTACTGGTGCTCCTTCTGTTGATGCTGCTGCTGCCGCTGCTGCCACAGTACTTATGCTCATACGCCAGCACGCGCTCGAGACGGTATCGGGCGACACACTCACACACGGCAAAATATCAAAGCGCATTAATCTTTCTCTCTCGTTCGCGGTAGTGCGGCAGGGCAAATCGCGTCTTTCCCCTCGTGCCTTGTCGTACGTACACGACGGTCCGAGCGGGGAGGAGGCGGAGGACATCGGGATGGCGCTATCCAGATGGCCGGAGCCCGTGCTGCGAATATTATCCGAGTTTGTTGGCGTGTTATCCAACACAGGCTCAGGCCACGATGGCGATTGTGTTCCGAGGAGTATACTGCGCACTGTGTACTCCGAGTCTGCGTACCGCATGCGAATGGCAGAGGTGCTCAGTACTTCCTCTTTAATCGTTTTTTTATGCCTATGGGGAACTTACTTCCTACATCCGGTCCAGAGGCTTCGCGGGGTCTTCGGTTTTTCTACTTCGTTGCAATTTGTTGGCGTATGTGTGCTGATAGTATAGTATAGGACCATATTCCCACCTTCACACTGAGAAAAATATTAGTTGGGTTAACCAAAAGTCGCGGTGACGTACGTTCAAAGCTGTTGTTTGTTTGGTACAAATAAAGCATTATTTTGTTACGATTATTTATTTTTATTTATTCAAAACGTATTGATTGAAACAAACATTTTTATCGTACCAACAAAATACATCTTTGAATTTGCTTAATCCAAACGTTTATTTTCCTCAGTGCACCTCATATTGTAAGACCGGCGAATCGTTGATTTGGGCTGATGTGGGGTGTATTGACCACTTAGCCTACACTGAGAAAAAATTACATTGTAAAAGCAACAATACTGATTTTTTACCATAAAAAATTGTTCCCAGGCGGAACGTTTACATTTTATAGTTACGACAATGACAAAACATCATGATTGCAACCATAATTATAGTTTAGTCAATTAAATATATACTATCAGAAAGTATCTATATAGACGTTGCCCCTGGAAACTATTCGCTATAGTAGGAAATACGATCCTTTATGTCAGTGTACGCTGCTTCACCGCAATTTATTAATATTTATGCGTATGTCTCTGGAGGCTCGTATTTTCCATATTTAACGCTAATGTCTAGTTCACGACAAAACTCTCAAAGATATCCAGAGAAGATGTCGATTGGCGCAGCCGCGGTATTCGCCGTCCGTTAATTACCGAAGAGCTGGAACGAGCGAAGTTAAGAGTGTTCGGATGTCCGATCGGCTCGTAACGACGTTCGTGAATCTCCACAGCCAGGTTTCCTCTACAGGAGTGCGAGGCGCCGGTATTCGGAGTCCGGCTACCGAACCATCATTAATTCGCTCACCGCTCCCGTCCTCGTCGGACCGCGGCGATTATTCCATCAGAAGTATTTCGTCCTCGCAGGGGCTTCCCAGTTTGTCGCGCAAGTTTCCAGCGATTTTCCCCACCGCGGTGACGATAAACAATTTCGTCTCCGGCCGGGCGTTTGGCCTCGCGGAATCGAGCACGACACCGAAATCTCGGCTGAGCTCGTGAGAATTTAGTTAACGTGGCCGGACGAGCACGTGAATCACGAATTCCTCGAGCTGGCAGGACCGGCCGACGGACCGACCGGGGATAATCTTTTGGAGAAATTGCATCGGGGCCGTCCCGCCCGTGTATATTAATGCGTCACCGTGATATACAGAGAGATCTCTCGGAGATCTCGGAGCGTTCGGTGCGCATCTCGTCCCCGCGGTGTCGTCGCGGCGTGGATCGGAGGTATATCGCGCGGACGCGAGACAAGCCGCACTTATATTTACAGTGCTCTCGAGACTTGGCAAGCGTCGTCGTACCGGCGTGCATTAAGTCGGAACGGCGAACAGCTTCGACTTACACGCTTAAGCCGGCCACTCTCTCGAATCATCCCGGCGGAATCCCGAGGATAGCGGCTCTCTCTCTCTCTCTCCCGCTCCTCGTCTCGCTCCGCCGCGATGCGCACGAGTTGCCGATATATTTTCGCGAATCGTCGACTCCCGAGAATGGACCATCTGGCAAACCGAGCGGGACGGCGACGGTGCGGCGAGGAGGCGAGGGGCGTCGTCCTGACAGTCTTAATATCGGGAATACGCAATGGCAGCCATGAATCTCGGTCGTCGTTCTCGCCAATCACAGGAGTGTTTCTCGTAAATTCCCGATGCGGAGAGCAACTCGTTGACTCTCCGCACCGTCGGGACGAGAGCGGAGAGCTCTCTTCTCGATCCTCTCGCGAGGTGGCCCGAGGAGGAACAAGAATGCAACGTTTGCACAGATGTTCGATGCTATTTTCGAAGCCCCCGCGCCGCCCCGCTCGACACTTGCATCCACGACCGAGGAGGAAGCGCGCACCCGGCTCGTCTCCACCGTTTGAACAACTGGCGAACGCGGGAAATTAGATCGAAGTCGTGTCGCCGAACGTGCTCGGCGCGTGTCGCCGCTCATTGTCGCGCACTTCCTCTTGTTTCGATCGCCAGCCGGCTTCACGTTTCTCGTTTCTTCATTGAGAAAAAAAATTTGTTGGATTAACCAAAAGTTGCGGTGACTCACGTTCGAAGCTGTTGTTTGTTTGATACGAATAAAGCATTGTTTTGTTAAAAGATTATTTGCTTCAATTTATTAAAAATTTGGCTGAAGGACTTAGGTCGATGGACAATTGACAATATTGTAAATTGGCCATCGACCTAAGTCCTAAGTTGTCCTAAGAATATAAATATATATTTATATTCTTAGGACAACTTACACTATGTAATACTATGTATCAAAATTGTTCCATCTGGAATATTGTCAATAAATCCACTACTACTACTACTACTACTTATAAAAAAATTTCGCTTGAAACAAACACATTTGTTCTACCAACAAAATACACCTTTGAACGAATGTCACGGCGCATTCGCTTCATTCAACCATTTATTTTTCTCGGTGTTCACATCCGACAAAACGTCTCTCGCTCGGGAGTGTTCGACACTCTTTTGCTGGCAATTCAACAAACTCGATCCGAGATTCGATAACCGAAGATACACTTTGTTCGATAAGTTATCGTGTTTTCGAACGGACGGACAGACCGGACTGACAGCGATACGGTAAAATTGGCGGGTAAAAATAATTGCGCGCCGTTCGCGAAGAGGCGACGTTCGTTAGATGTTCGAAACCACTCGTTAGCGTGCGCATCGCGGCTGAAAGATTCCTCGGGGGTCTCGTGACGAAACCGCGAATTGCCCCACAGGGATCAAAAGTTCGCAAAAAAAAACAACACATTTTATCGAATATACGCGAAACTCGAGATCGCACGCGTGGCACTGTTGATCGGCTCCAACTACGCATCGGAAATATTCTAATCTCCATCCGCTGCGTGCCGATTAGATCGTGGATTCATGTAGCGCCGTGACGACCCTCGTATCTCTCGTGATATCGCGCAAAGTCTCAATGAAGAAAAAATAAATAAAAATGTACATCGCATTACAATCTACGATGCATTCGGTTTCTCCTCGATAATAACTCCTCGTGTAAAACAGCCGTCTCCCATTGTAAAACGTGTCTCAAACTCCGGCGTGTACGATTCACCGTTAACTGCGCGACTCGAGTTTCTCAATGAAGGCGCCCGACAGATAACCCTGAAGTTTTTTTTTTTTTTTTTTTTTTTTTTCTTTTTATTAACACAAGATTCATATACGAACCATTCACCGAGTGTCATTCATCTCGTTTTTTTTTTCTTGGTTTCTTTTTTTTTTTGTTCGCCAGAGTTATTACGAAGACTCCGACGAGTTGCCAATACCGATTCGCGATACCCCGTACTTATTTCGCTCCTCTCTCTTTTTCCGTCGGCTTCCCTCCCGTCCATCCGCGACACAACTCGATGTTTACAAACGCGGCGCGGCTGCTTCTCGCGCCGCCGATGCTGCTGTGTTACACGAGCCGGAGAGATCGATCTCGCGTCTCTGACTCGGTGGCGCCTGTCGCTGACCTCGCGGACCTCTCCGGGAGCGCAGCGGCGCATACGCGCTCCCGATCGCGTTGCATTTATCTTCGAGCGTTACCGCGAATACCCTTTTCTGTTTCGTTCCACCGTCTTTTTCAACTTCTCTATCCCATTCGGAGTCGTATCTATCACCGTCGCGAATCCCGCACCGCCGCTCCAACGTCTCAAAGAAATATTCGATTCAAAGTCGTCGATCTTTGTTGCAAAAGGAAAAGAAGAGAACATTAGTTTTGTTGACAATGAGAAGCTATCGAATAATCCGTAAAACAGCTCGTAATTAAAAAAGAACTGACGATAAGGTAACGATGTTTTTTCGATATCTCGATAAACTTTCAATTCAGGATCAACGATCCTCCTTCCTCGAAAGGGAGTAAAAAAGGAGCTTCCTTTTTCTAAAGTAGGAGGCCGCTTCAGCATCTCAAAGAAATGATTTAAAGTCGTCGATCTTTTTTGCAAAAGGAAAAAAAGAGAACATTAGTTTTTTTGACAATGAGAAGCTGTCCAATAATAGCTCGTAATTAAAAAAGAACTGACGATAAGGTAACGATGTTTTTTCGATATCTCGATAAACTTTCAATTCAGGATCAACGGTCCTCCTTCCTCCAAAGGGAATAAAAAGAACCTTCCTTTTTCTAAAGTGGGACTTTCGAAAGGGAGAACACCTCGTAAAACAGCCGCCGATTAGAAAGGTCTGGCGATGAGGAGATCAGGACGGAAAGTAGTGGCAAGGGTCGTGAGAAGCTTTTCACCCGCAGCCTTTTCTGCTTCGTTCGAGCGTCTTTTTCCACTTCTCTATCCCATTCGAAGTCGTATCTATCACCGTCGCGAATCCCGCACCGCCGCTCCAACGTCTCAAAGAAATCATTCAAAGTCGTCGATCTTTCTTGCAAAAGGAAAAGAAGAGAACATTAGTTTTGTTGACAATGAGAAGCTATCGAATAATCCTTAAAAACAGAACGTAATTAAAAAAGGACCTGGCGATAAGATAACGATATTTTTCCGTTATCTCGATAAACTTTCAATTCAGGATCAACGGTCCTCCTTCCTCGAAAGCAAATAAAAAAGAAGCTTCCTTTTTCTAAAGTGGGACTCTCGAAAGGGAGAACACCTCGTAAAACAGCCGCCGATTAGAAAGGTCTGGCGATGAGGAGATGAGGACGGAAAGTAGTGGCAAGGGTCGTGAGAAGCTTTTCACCCGCAGCGACCGCTGAGCGACTGTGTGTGTAGTTACAGATAGATTATCGACGATGCGGGGGGGGGGGGGGGGGGGCGGGGGAGAGAAACAGACGAGACCAGCAGGGGGGAGAGCGGGGGTCGAGAAACTTGATAACGCTCGAGCGGAAAAGTATCTCTGGGCTCTCGGGACCGATCAGCCAGCGTGCACTCTCGCGTGCCAGGTGTTCCTCTCCGGGAGCGTTATCTTCCGTTTCCTCGCGTTCCGGCCTCTCCGTGGAAAAATCGCCGGGCGCCGAGATTCGAGCGTGAAACTCTCCGCTTCGACGCCCGCGCTCTCACGGACGCCAGGTGTTCCTCCCGAACTGTTCTTCTTATCACCCGACCGAGCCCGCGTTACACCGGACGAGAGCTCGATTATCCGTGAAATTCGCATTGTCTGCAATTCTATTTATTTCTATTTTATTTATTTATTTATTTATTACCCGCTTTTTTTAACGTTTAACATTTCGAGGCTGGCACGAAAGAACGCAGAACACCAGGTGTTCCTCCCGAACTGTTCTGCTTATCTCCCGACCGAGCCCGCGTTACACCGGACGAGAGCTCAATCGTCCGGGAAATCCTCATTGTCTACGATTCTATTTATTTCAATTTTATTTATTTATTTATTTATTGATTACCCGCTTTTTTTAACGTTTAACATTTCGAGTCTGGCACGAAAGCCCCGCATGAATCAGCGACGAACACTTGTTATTCTACAAAACTAAAGCGTTACGTGCCACACGACGTACACACAAAGCTCGCGGAATTGCGAAATAGTTGGAGGCTTATTATTACGAACCCGCGGTCGTTTTCGTACCGTCGGGCGCGCACCGGCTGCGGTACTGTTTACAGCGGTTCGCGCGCCCGATTATAATTTATCAATATTTACGAGCCGATAAGAGGCACGGAACGCGTGTTGGTATTTATGTTCGCCGCCGCTCCCTCTCCCGCTTCCTCCGGCTAAGCCCGCACCGCTCGATCTCTCTCTCGGCGCAACCACGCGGTCTTTCCGCGATTTCGTATCTGATTTAACACGCGTGATTAACGTGCGAACGCAATGCTCACCGAGTTTCTGGCCTCGCGCACCGTCGCCGCGGGATCCGACACTCCCGCCCGACGCTCTCTATCTCCGTCGAAGATCCGTTGCTCCGTCTTTTCGACGATAAGCGAAACAAAATTTCAAGCCACGCGTAAAGAACGACCGTGGAACAAAAAAAAATTTAAGTAAAAGATTAAGGTGAAAATAAATTAACGCGCGTGTAAACCGACGAATCGCGCGACCACGCTCGGTTATCGCTTCGAGTATCGATGACCCGGGTGGGGGGGGCTGAGTAAGCGGAGCGAGCAAGGATATCGTCTTCTCGGTATATTGTACACGCGTGCATACGGCCGTGTGATTCGGTCTATGCGCCCGAGCCGCCGCATTGGTCGCCGGGAACTCGAGTTGCAACGCGCCCCGTGGAATCTCATCTTACGGAGCGTCGATGCACCGGCGGTCGGCGGTATGCGGCGGGGAGATCCTCGGTACTCCGCCGGTACTCGTGTGGGACTTACAACGCGCGCGACGATCGGCGATAACCGTGCCGGGGCGAACGACGAAAGAGAGGCCGGGTCGTCGTGGCGGCGACGATCGCGCGTTTCTCTCATCGGGAACGGCGCCTGGTCCAGGATCTCCGGACACGAAAACCTATCCGCACCGCTTCCATCCGTTATAGTTATTCCACTTCAGTCGACGCTGCTTACGCGGAAACGGCGGCGAGCGCGATCGAATTAACCGCAGGTCGCTTTATCGGCTGGCGCCGGCCGAGCCTCGATAAGAGAACCTGATCGTCGGAGAAAACGGTGCCTGGAGCGCCGGTAGCGAGGCGTGTGCACTTTTTTTTTTTGTTATGCAATCTGGATGAAGTGACTGGCAAAAGTGCGCTCGGGTGTCTTTTCGCGATTGGATATTTAGGTAAGGTGAAGTAGCCACACCGAGAAAAATAATTTATTTGACGACCACCGTTTATTTTACTTCAACCAAATGAACGGTGGTCGTCAAATAAATAATTTCTCAGGGTGCAGTTTCTGACACGGACCCAGTTTGTGACAGGGGTAACTCTGAGAAAGACTTACATAGTAAATAGTTCCCAAGGGGGACGTCGACATTTTACAGTTACGACAATGACAAAAAACTATAGTTGTAACTATGATTATAGTTTAATCAATTGAGTATACACTATCACAAACTATCTATATAGACGTCCCCCTGGGAACTACTCGTTATAGTAGGAAATACCATCCTTTTTCTCAGTGCAGCATAGTCGGCTCCCGCCCTCCCCCCCCCCCCACAAAAAAAATTTATTTGACGGCCACCGTTTATTAAGATTAAGTAAAATAATTATTTGATTTAAATAAATATTTATTTAAATTAAGTAAATAGTTACTTAAATGAAATAAATATTTATTTAAATCAAATAAATATTTTACTTAATCTTAA
>JAPYZC010003897.1:0-14783 GCA_030522665.1 Ichneumoninae sp. A BG-2022a
TTTTTTCAGATTTTTACACCATCAAGAAGTACTTGCAATTTTCTCTTATTGTTGTCGAACTTATGCGAAGTCAGCGCGCAGCGAGACTCATTCCTTAAATCCCAACCTCAGGAATTTCACAAAACGATTTTTTAAATATTTATTTATCGTTTATACGCCGTGTAGCTCGACAGCAGCGACGCGTAACGCTGAGAATATGTGACCGAGGAACGGGAAAAGGAGACTTCTCACCGGGAGATAGATCCTTGCGTTTGTCCGCCGGGGGGGACCTTAGAGAGTTTCTGCACGTGAGTTTCGCCGCGTATGCGCGACGATAAATTTTCATTCCGTGCCCGCTGCATTAGTTCAGCCACTCCTAACACACGCGGAAACTCGCGGAACATTAATTCTTTTTTTTTATTAATTTTTTTTTATTTTTTTATTTTTTTAAAGGCGACTGCCAGCACCGAGCGATCTCTCGCTCCTGCTCTCTGAGTCTCAACGTCCTTCGAGACTCCTGGCGCATGCAGATCGAGAAACTCGAACGGTGGAAAACCCGTTGAATATTGCGTATCGCTAATTAATGCAAAACCGTTGACGCGGCCGGTCCGTTTGACCCTTTCATTAACGAGCATAAATCACCGGCCGGCGCTGGAATCAAAGAAATCTCAACTTTGTTAACCGAGGCCTGTGACTCTCGGGCTGGCGGTAGGTGGAAATTCCTGGCTAATCGCGGCCACTTACTTTCGCACGGGGCGCTCGGATGAAAGTAGATTGCCCGGCGCTAATTAAATCATATCGGTGGGACCGCGAGCCGGGCGGGAAAAAAAGATAAGCTTTTGATTTCCTGAAACTCACGATCGGCGATACGAAACAAAATTTATATCATTTTTCAGTTAAGCCGAATGTTGACTTCTGTAGAGCCTGTTAATGGTTAATAAAATGACCGGCTGGTCTGAGCCTTTCGTCTCCGATAGCTCGGGACAAGTCGGGGTAAATTTATTCTTAAAAACAAGTACTGATTTACGCTTCCTCGACTCCCGTTTAATTAATTAATTTATTATCACTTTTGAAATTTTGCAGATGTAATACATCTTGAAAAAAAATATAGTTTTTACGCAATAAAAAAAGGTTTTCGCATTTAACAAATATTTCTTTACAACAAAGCTTTATCATATTTTTTTAATGTCAATTTTGCAATCCTTCTCTGTTAACGTACCGTGCTATTAAGAAAACGAAAAAAGTAAAATTAACAAGAATACTGTGTACGTTGTATAAAGAATTGCACAGGACAAGTAGTGTTAAATTTATTTAAAAAAAAAAGTACTAATTTAAATTCCCTCGATGGTCATTTTTAAAATGAATTTTATTATTACATTTGAAATTTCGCAGATCTAATAGATCTTAAAAAAATATAGTTTTTACGCAATAACAAAAAGGTTTGCACATTTATGAAATATTTCTTTACCACAAAGCTTTATCATATTTTTTTAATATTAATTTTGCAATCCTTCTTTGTCGACGTATCGTGCTATTAACAAAACGAAAAAAGTAAAATTAACAAGAAACTAAATTAACAAATGTGCAAATACTTTGTACCTTGTATAAAGTATTTGTACCTTGTGTAAAGAAGTGCATAGGTCAAGTAGTGTTAAATTTATTCTTTAAAAAAGTACTGATTTACATTTCCTCGACAGTCATTTTGTAAATTAATTTTCTTATTACGTTTAAAATTTCGCAGATGCAATAGTTCTTAAAAAAATATAGTTGTTACACAATAAGAAAGAAGGTTTGTACATTTAACAAATATTTCGTTATCGCAAAGTTCGACCATATTTTTTGTTGCCAATTTTGCAATCCTTTTGCAACAAAAAAAAAGTAAAGTTAACAAGAATCTAAATTATCGAAGGTACAAATACGTTGAACCTTGTGTAAAGAAGTGCAAAGCGTGTGTTTGACTTCTCGAGGTATAAAACGGAAGGTAATCACAGCTCGATAATGATCATGCACGTTACATGGCTCGTTCGAGAAAGTTCGTCTCGTCCCGAGAGCGCGATACATGCGAAGCAAGTGTAATGCATAATAATATAATATAATATAATATAATAAAAGAGAAGTGGATGACCAGTTGCCGTGCCCGTGGGAATGTCCGGGTGAATGGTATGCACACACACACAAACACCGAGTCGGCACGACAAATTTTTAGCGTTTCTGGTATGAAAGTCGATTCTGCCGGTACCGGCGAAGAAGGTAACGCGTGTGAGGCAGGATCGACGAGAGTGTCGCCCGCTTCGGGGCACGCGGGTGCCGAAGCGTGAAAATCGTTGGCTTAACCTTTGCGTTAATATCTTTCGAGCTCGGCAGGGGGAGGGGTTTGGGACTGAGGGGAAATATTACAGAGATACTGTAACGTTTCTGCTCGGTGGATTAATGACGCGACGAGAAAAGGAGAGTGCGTGGGATCGCGCGCCGTGGCCCCTGTGCAGCGCGGATAGTAGACGAGAGAAGTCCATGGGTAGGGGGAACGGGGCAAAACGGGCACCTCGACTAAAAGTAGGTATGGGGGCAAAACGGACACCGTCATAACTTTCCTATAAATGACTCATTTTAGTTTTTCGACGTTCCTTACATAAGAAAAGTGCGGAAAATTAGTCAAACTGTTCATGAAAACATATGTATATAAATAGGGGAGATGGGGACAAAACGGGCAACTAGACTACAAGTAGGTATTGGGGGCAAAACGGGCTCGGTCATAACTTTCCTACAAATGACTCATTTCAGTTTTTTGACGTTCCTTACATAATAAAAGTGCGGAAAATGAGTCAAACTGTACATGAAAAAATATGTATATAAATAGGCCAGATGGGGCAAAACGGGCACTTTGACTACAAGTAGGTATGGGAGGCAAAATGGACACCGTCTTAACTTTCCTATAAATGACTCATTTCAGTTTTTTGACGTTCCTTACATAAGAAGAGTGCGGAAAATGAGTCAAGCTGTTCATGAAAAAATATATACAGAAATAGGAGAGTTGGGGGCAAAACGGACAGTGCGACTACAAGTAGTTATGGGGGGCAAAACGGGCACCGTCGTAACTTTCCTATAAATGACTTCTCTAATTTTTTTGACGTTCCTTAGATAAGAAAAGTACGGTAAATGAGTCAAATTGTTTATAAAAAAAAATATGTATATAATCACTCATGTATCACCTCATTGGCATTCAGCGCATTAACACTGGGAACAACCCTGACAGGTGCTGCAGACAATCCAACCCTCGATCGACTGGTATTATAGTTAGCTGCAGAATATGCATGGGGCATATTCTAAGTTTTGCCCCCAATACGTATTTTTAGACAAAGTGCCCGTTTTGCCCCGGTGTCCGTTTTGCCCCGATCTCGCCTATATCTGCGCAGCGATATCAAAACGACCGAGCGCTCCTTCGCTGCTGTTCGAGGCGATTGCGATCGGTCGTGCTGCGAGATCGGCCCTCTCTCTCCGTCCCTGTATTAAATTGTATATACATATGTGTGTGTGCACCTCGGTGGATCCTTCTCGCGTCCGCGTGATACGGACACTCTTCGCTGGTGCAAGGGAACACAGTGCAAGTCCACCGGTGGAAGTCCGTCGCGCGGACGCGAGGATGAATCAATGTCGGGAACAGAAACGAGGAGAGAGAATTGTTCTTCCCCGAGGCGACGAGGACGCCGCAGCGTAGACAAAGCGACTCCTGTCAACCCCCCTCGAGACCTGCCAGGCTTCCCTCATCCTGATACCGGTCCATGGACGGAAGCTGCACCACGAGATATACGATCTTTCTTCCACTCTCCGGCAGTCTTCGGTCTTTTATTTTTATTTTTTTTATGCTCTTTTTTTTGTTAATTTGATAGTCACTGATTATCTTTTGTGAAGGTTGAATCACCCCTAGAAATGGGAAATTTTTGTTATTATTATTATTATCATTGTAATATTAATAATTAATAATTAGTCATTGATTTTTGAGGTTCTTTCAGCGGACTGAAGCTTGGGGGGGGGGGGGGATAAAATTGAGATAAAATTGCTGAAAATAGGGGAACAGTCATATCCGTATCGAGGCTAAGATTTTCTTAGCTCGATCGACTAAGATATATAAATAATATAGATAGGTCTTCGATCTTTATCTATTGTATTATTTTTTACTCATTTTATACTCACTAATTATCTTTCGAGATGGTTAAGTCACCCTTAGAAATTTGAAAATATTACTATTATTATTATTATTGTAGTAATAATAATGAATAATGAATCATTGAGTTTTGAGGTTCTTTGGGCTGACTGAAAGTGAGGAGGGGATACAATTGAGATAAAATTGTTGAAAATAATGGAAAGGTCGTATCTGCATAGAGGCTGAAATTTTCGCAGCTCGACTGACTGAGATATCGACAGAAAATTATAGGACACCATAATCATTAGATAGGTCGATGTTATAATAGGTTAATAAATCTAGGGAATTATATCATCTGACTGCGCAGGCGCGAAAAAATGAAGACAAAAAAGAAACGAAAAGTCGCGTAGGTAAATGCACGCCGAGCGTTGAATTTTACGAGGGATTGGCCGTGATATTTATCCCTCACGATTTTGCCGGTGAGTATAAGTGCTGTTGAGTGGGAAAACCGAGCGATAAATATCGAACGATAACGATATTATCCATATAAGAGCGGGCGAAGTTGGCTCACTCCCTCGCCTCTCGATTCTTCGGTCCAGTACCATTGTCCGACGGGGACAGGCGAGAACCATTGTCTTTTTCGCGCGAGCCTCAACGCCGCGGTTGTAATAATGCTGGGAGCGTGTTAAACTCTCCTCGTGCCTCGTAGCTTTCACCTTCCGTCGAAGCTCACCGGGATCTCGTGTTCGCGACTCCATTATACCGTATTATTTCTTTGGCGATTTTTAATGCGAAATTCCACCGACCATACGGCGTATCCGTTTCCTCGAAACTCTTTTTTTTTTAAGTTTTAGACTTGAATAACCGCAAATTAACCACGTAGTGTTCATGCTCAGTTTGATCGTAGATCGGCAGAAAAACATCATTTTTAATTGTATTTGACTTTTGTATACACAAACATATATTTTGGGTAAACACCTGTTTCCATTTTGAAAAAATTATTATATACTAACTTTAATAATTTAATGATTGTAAACTAGCGCACTGAAAAAAGGATTGCTTACTCCAGTCAACTATTAAGCGTTCTTGGACCTTTATCTATTCTTTTCTATAAGTTTTAGACTTGAATTGACCAAATTGATAATTCAGCGTTAATGCTCAGTTTGATCGTAGATCGGTATAAAAACATAATTTTTAATTGTATTTGACTCTTGTATACACAAGTATATATGTTGAGTAAACACCTGTTTCAATTTTGAAAAAATTACTATACACTAACTTGAATAATTAAATGATTTCAAACTACTTCACTGAAAAACGGATTGGCTGCTCCAGTTAACTATTAAGTGTTCTTGGAGCCGGACGATAAGTCGGTTGTGCCATAAATTATATTTCTTGGGTAAACTAATTGGTTGGTTGCAAACCAATCAATTAGTTGGACCAACCAATGAAATAACTGACACGACCAATTCCTTGTCTGGCGCAGGAAGTGAACGTGGCAGCTAAGACTCTTTTACCCTGCATTTTTTAAAAATCACATGATCGAACAATTAAATTTATCCAATAAAAAATCATGACAATAAAATTTGTCCAAGACCAAGAGTCCACCAAAAATAAAAAATTGTGTTCTTACCACGAACCTTTCCAAAATGTCCAATTCGACAATCTTTAATGAATTTGTCATCTCTCAACAATGATCGAAACTTCCGCTCAAGCTCCAAGCCTTGATCTTGCCATTTCGGTTTCTTTCATGCACGAGCAAGTATTCAATGTTCCCTGAAACGAGAGAAGGTGCTTTTCCTCTCTACCAATCATTAACGCAAATACTTCAATCCTCCGTACGCATTGCGTATCAATTTCCCTACGCATCTGGCCGACGCGCGGTCTACACAGGACTTCGCGCTCAACCGAGCGAGCACGCGTGAATGCCGGACGCCGCTTTAAATCCACAAATCCAATATTGAGTTACGCGGTCGGCGGTATCAAAGTGCGGTGGTACGTGTTTCGCGTACGAGGCAAATTTATGTTGGTCACACCGGCGCTCGTTGTGTCGGCAAAGTGCACCAGCGAAATCCGGCCAGCGAGATAGCGACGCACACGCGCGTGCATCGACCAACATGTGCGAGCCGTTCGGAAGGGATCCTGACAGGACAGTGGAGAGAACTCCCGGTAACGCGTCGATCGTGTACTTCTCGCCCAACAAAAAAAAAAAAAGAAAAAAAAAAAAAAAAAAAAAAAAAAAAAAAAAAAAAAAAAAAAAAAAAAAATGAAGAAGACGAAGAAGAAGTCGCCGCTGAAGATGGCGGTGAAGTCAGATCATAGTGGGAAAAAAATTGAACGAGGAAGATAAGGGGAAGCGTGAAGCGCGGAATACCAGAGCATCGGAGCAAAGGATTGAAGTGGAGGAGGAACGAGGAGATCTTGAAGAAACAGCGAAAGATCGAATAAAAAGACGAGGTGCAGCGGGTTAACACCATCGGCGGAATCCGTGCAGCGTGGCTCGCGCTTTCCTTATCCCGGGCTCGGACTTTGTATAGTTCTGCGCGGGTAACGTAACCGCTCGGCCGGACACACCGAGATCAGATCTTGTGCGCGCCTCTGAACCGGAGTTTAAATCCGCAATTGGTAGCCGCACGCCGTTGAGGTGCACGCACGCGGTGTTGCACCAGCAGCAGCGGGCAGCTTGTATGGCTCCTCTGTATCTCCGGTACGAGAACATCTTCCCGTGAGCGGAGAGATCCTCTGGCCCCCGCATCTCTTCTGGATATAAGGCAGACTCGAGGCTGCGCTGTTTTCTGCACAGTAGCGGATAAACGCGCGCGCTTTGGTTCGTGATCTCAGCTATTTACCCTGGGTATATTAGGCGAGCCGGGATGCACCTGAACGGGCGCGAGATTCCGCTCGCGTTCGGGATAAAATAAAATGGATGGAGCACGGGACGGGAGGAAAGGTGATGCCCGAGGATCGCAACTGCTGGGACGATTATAGTCCGATGGAGAATTTGAATTTTTATTTTTTTTTATGTATTAAAATCATTTTTTTTTCTTCCGAACGTCGTGCGATTATTTTCTATCTTACTAAAATGCTGATTTTTGGAGATGAAAACAATTTTGTATAAACGGAATTGTTCTAGTAAAGGAAAACAATTTAGTACAAACGAAATTGTTTTTTTTTAATGAAAACAATTTCGTATAAATAAAATTGTTTTTCTACATGAAAATAATATTGTTTTAGTACGGGAGAAACGTTGCCAAATAATTGTCGACGTTTCGATTCAAGGTACGGGTTTTCATCGGAAAATTGCTCTTTGTTACTTCAGTATTTTACACAGTCAAACTTAGTATTAATTAAAAAAATCGTCACTCAATAATATCTTAGAAGTATGTTTTTATCTTACTATTTTCTATCTTACTAAAACGCTATTTTAGTACATGCAAACAATTTTGTACAAATAAAATTGTTTTGCTACATGAAAACAAAATTGAATTAGTACGGGAGAAACGTTACCAAAGAATTGTTGACGTTTCGACTCAAGGTGCGGGTTTTCATCGGAAAATTGCTCTTTGTTACTTCATTATTTTACACAGTCAAACTTAGTATTAATGAAAAAAATCGTCACTCAATAATATCTTAGAAGTATGTTTTTATCTTACTATTTTCTATCTTACTAAAACGCTATTTTGGTACATGTAAACAATTTTGTACAAATAAAATTGTTTTGCTACATGAAAACAAAATTGATTTAGTACGGGAGAAACGTTACCAAAGAATTGTTGACGTTTCGACTCAAGGTGCGGGTTTTCATCGGAAAATTGTCCTTACTTCATCATTTTCCACAGTCCATTTACTTTTCATGAAAAAAATTCTCACTCAATAATATCTCCGAGATATGTTTCCTTCTCAAATCTAATCCTCACCTAATTAGAGAGATTAGAAGCTCAATGGGTATTTACGCTCGTGAGAAACGAATAAAAAAGAGGTCCCTCTCGAAACCGCTTCTGCATCCCTTGTAATAAAGGTGACCCGCTTTACTCCCATATCGCAGTGGGGATGCGTACGCAGATTATTTGATCGTTATCCAGGTATACGGTCAAGCGACTCACAACGACGATACCCAGCAGCGAGCTCAACGGGACGCGAAGTGTTACCTTCGCTTCTTATATTCTCGCTTCTGAACTCCGTTAGCAGTCGGCTCGCCGCCACGGGAGTCCTTCCGAGGAGTATTTTATAATAATAAAATCGTCCGATCTTCGGCCCCGCGGTAGAGAGAGAAATGTCAACTGCGATCCGGGCAGAACGATAAGGAAATTCTCAGCCGGGCTTCTAGCGCCAGCGGTCAGGTAGAATATTTTATTTGACAAAAAGAGAAAAAAAAATGACAAAAAATGAGGAAACAAAAATTATAAGTCGCGCATGCCGATCTCAGGAATCAGAACTCCGCGGGACAGCGTCGTCGTCGGGGTATCTCTGTATGTTATATAGGTGGAAAAGTGGCGAGACCGGAGTGTCTCGCTCTCTTGTATGCATTATGGTAACACACAGAACATCGTCTCGGTGCGCTCGCGCGAATTCCATGGCGCACCGAGAGAGGCGACCTCACGCCGCGCGGCTCTCTAGACCCAGACGTTACGTAAACCCATAGCCAGACCGTGATTGCGTTCACACGGTGACTCTTTGTGGGTGTTATGAAATGGATATCACGTTGCTACGGCGCACCGGTGTGCCACCATCGCCGTTCCTATTTACCCGCAATAGCCACCGCGCGACTGCAACTGCAACCAGATAGACGACGAACATGCACGTGGGCATTCGTCACTGGCTTATCCTTCCTGCATCCATCGCGCCTCCATTCGTTGACGATTTATCGAACGGCGATCGATTTACCAGGCGACGAGATTCTTTTTACTGCAAGATGCATTCCACCGTATTCTTGCATGCAGCGATGTACAAAAAATATGCACGTTTACATCTCCACCACTGACAACTCTATCAGATATCAACTGTACCAAAATCTGTACCAGACAGTAAAAAAAATTCTACCAGAATCAAAATAAAACTCTATCGGAATTGAAATAAAACTCCATCGGACTTGAAATAAAACTCTACCGGACTTTAAATAAAACTCTACCGGTATTGAAATAAAACTCTACCGGAATGGAAATAAAACTCTACTGAAATACAAGGCTAGACGGTAGCCTTGTATTCCGGTAGAGTTTTATTTCAAGTCCGGTAGAGTTTCATTTTTATTCTGATAGAGTTTTATTTTAATTCTGGTAGAGTTTTTTTTTTACTTTTTGGTAGAGTTTAATATGGTAGAGATGTTTGGTGAGAGATGTTTTCTGGTAGAATTGTTATCCGGTAGAGTTGTGAGTGGTCGAGATGTAAATGTGCCTCGGTGTTAATTATGAATATTTATGGGAAAACATTCTGGCTAATTTTTACGGAAAATGAAAAAAACTCCGAAATCTTAAATGTTTTTTAATTTTGTGAAAAGAAAAGTAATTTGAATCGGTTTGGAAACGATGGTATTAAGCTTTCGAGTTCGAAGCTTGTCCGACTATTCATTGATTTAAAAAATAATGTTTCTTAACTGTACGACACTTTTGTCGATGAAAAGATGTTTCAAAGACACTTTAGGATAATTTAAGTTTTCATTTCTTACTTTTACACACAATGTGAAAAATATTATGGTGAAACTATGTCCGAAAAACTTTATTCGAACTGGGTTACTTATTCGTCTGTTATTTCCAGAATCTACGGATTAAAATTTTAAAAAACCACTTTTAAGTAATAGCTCTCTCACCAACGTGACAAATATGATACATCGAGAATTAAACGCTTCAATCGTCAAAGCACTATGTTCTCGAAAAGCCTAAAATAATTAGTCCAACACTCACAACTTTGAGAAATACTTCCAATAAAATATTTCAACTGCTCCACGATACTCGGGCCAAATTGCTTGGTCCATTTGACCTCAGACGTCATAAACGTCATAAACGCCATAAAGGAACCCGGACTTATATTTACCGCACGCAATTTTATTTTCCCGGGCTTCTGCCTTTTCCCAGTATTTTTTTCTCCATATACCAATTTCCCTGTCACCGCTTCGTCCACCGTCGAGTGTGACCTCGTCGACGGGTGCTGAAAGGAAAGGGACTGTGCATATACGTGCGAATGTGACACGGCACGCAGAAGGAGAATAGAAAGACGCGATATAGAGAGTCGCTACGATAGGGAAACAACGCATGGTCCGCCACTGTGTGGTTATAATTTCAGCGCTTCGTGCATCCGACCTTTCCCCCCATTATTTTTTTTTATCTCTCTTTGGCCGAGAGGGAAGAACGATTATTTATCGTCGGGTCGCGCGAGGCACCCTCTACTCGTCGCGTAAGCGATATGACAGGTGGCCCATTCGTCACTCGTTGAATTTCTCTTTCTCCTACCTTCCGCACGCGAGCTTCTGGCTCCACCGACGAGGGAGGGAAAAAAAGGGCCTCCGCTTCCGAGAGTCGTGTCATTCGCCGGTACTTCAGCGTGCGCTCCCGCACGTGCGAACTCGAGTGGCACGCCACGCGGACGATTCGAGATCACGTGAGAGAAAATCCAAAAGATGTAAATGCACACTTAGTCTGCTTCCTCAAGTAAAGTAAAGATGTGTTTATTTGAGGAATCAGACTAAGAGTCGAAATGTAAGACATTAGTTTGATCTTGAAATCGAACTTGAACATCAAATTTTAATTCGAACTTAAGATCAACCTTAAGGTTGAACTTGAGATCAAACTTAAGTCCGCAATGAAGTTTGGGCCAAACTTCGATCTTAACTTCGGATAATCTCAAGAGCGATCTTAAATTCAAACTAATGTCTTACAATTTGATCCTAAGGATCCATTTACATAAGAATGAAACCATAAACTACACTGATAAAAAAGTACAGTTGAATCAACTAAGATTCGGGCAGGGACGTTCAAATAAATATTTAGTTGGTCGAACTAAATATTTTAATGACTCAAAAATATGTTGGTTAAATCATCCAATAAATTGTTGAAATAACCAATTTTTTAGCTGTACCATCAAAATATTTAGTTGAACGAGTTGATTCAACCGTATTTTTTTATCAGTGTATGTTTCATAAAAAAACAAAATAAAAAAATGGCCTGTAAGGATGCGTGAGACACTCGAGTTGGTTTCACCGCTCAACGTGACTTGGAAAAGTTGCAAACATTAACTGCAAAAATTTGGCAAAAGTCCTTCGATCGGAAGACGTATCAACGGCAAGGGAACACGGCCGAGGAATCCAAATTTAAATTTCGAAGCTATTCGACATCCATTTTTTGAGATAGAACGACCGAAACGGGAACTTCCGGTTTCCACCTGTGCGCGTTTGGGGTTTCCGGCCGCGGACTATCTACACCATCCAGCAGACATATGTCCTAATTTTTTAAACCTTTGAACTCGATCCAAAGAGAGCATCGACGAAGACAAGACCAAAGCCGAGCCAAAGGAAAACTACGATGCGTTGACGAAGAAGCAGATGAGCGAAGAAGTCGTAGCCGAGGACGTCGGAACCTTGTTAACGTATTTTTTCCTCGCGACATTAACGATAGAAACGACTCACTCGAGAGAACCTCGACGACGAATGGGACGATGATGAGGAAGGCGAACGGAGGATGAGGAAGAATAAGAAGAAGAGGTGGAAGAGGAATAAAACGATGGCTCGTCTGTGCACGCGAGACTGCGGAGCTCGGTCACGCACGGTCACGCACTCTCTCGCGTATATCCCATACATCAAGTCGCCCCGAGTGGTTACATATAAATTGCGCGAGGTATAGCCAAAGCGAGCGAGTGAGACTCGGAACCGTGCGCTCTTCCCTGCGAAAGGGGGGCCTTTTGCATTGCTTGAGAAAAGTAATTTTCAGTAGACGCTCGCGACAGCTTCGTGTACCACGTACACCGCGTCCAATACACTTTGATCGGCGATCGCGTGCTTCGGAGATAAACAAGATATCGAGGAATCTTTAATCTCTTCCTGTCTCCTCGATATCGCGCGGAAATTTTCCGATCTAATCTACGACTCCTTCCCGTAGTTGATGGTTTGTCATTCACAATAATTTGTCGGGTATTCAGTCGGATAATATAGCGAACCATCCGGTCGAGGAAATGGACGGGCAAGCGAGTTTACGAGAATTGAAAAGTTGGAGCACGATTGATGCAATAAAGTATATTTATATGTGCAGCGGCTCGGGCGCTGGCGCGAACCTGGGAGCCTGGGAGTTTTCTGGTCGGAGGCTGACTTTCGTTCCGGGAACTCGGGATTCTCGAGGCATCAACTGGAAGAAGAAATATCGGGGTCTGTGTAACTCAGCCGGGAGTTAGCACTCGCTCGAGGAACGACGCCGCGCGCGGCCTTCGAGGCCTTGGAATTACACATTCCTCGCGACTTTCCACGTCCCCGGCTACCGGCAGCCCCCACGAGGACAGGGTTAAAATGGTACAGCTATCGGCGCTTCGAAGCCCTGTCCGTGATCGGCGATCCGACTTTTGTCCGGCGAAAGATTTTTCTTCGTCGATCGTCGTCGATCGCCTTTTCTTGGAGTCTTTGTTAAATTTTCTTTGGGTAAATTTTTTATTGTTCTGGGTTATACTTGGTTAAAAAGTTAGTACATTTGACAAACTTTTCTTGTTCAGAATTTTCGAATTTTATAATTTTATAATCTTACAATCTTAGGGTCGAATTTTACGACATTAGTTTGAACTTGAGATCGAACTTAATATCTAAGTTTGACGCAAACTTCATTCCGCACTTAAGATCTATCTTAAATTCGAATTTACGATCGAACCTGATTTCGTGCTTACGTTTGATCTTAAGTTTGAACTTGAGTTGGATAGTAAGGTTAAACATGAGCTTGGCTTAAGGTTGAACTTGAATTTGATCTTAAATTTGAACTTGAATTCGAACTTAAGATCGAACTCGAACTGCAATCAAATTTCAGTTCGAACTTAACATCAAACTTAAGAACGAAATCAAGTTCGGACTTAAGATAGGTCTTAAGCACGCAATGTAGTTCAGACCAACCTTCGATCTTAAGTTCGATCTCAAGAGCGACCTTAAGTTCACACTAACGTCTTAAAATTCGACCCTTACGACCTTACAAACTGACAATTTTATAGTTTCACAATTTTTAAGTTTTAAGAACAAAGAATAAAAAATCATTGACGTTTTGTAGACAACGAATGTTTACCTTTTCTACCGTGTAAGGTGGGTGCGGAAGTCGATAAAAAGGGGAACTCCTGTCTCTCCATCCAATATAGCGAATTGGCCACAGATAAATCGAACTACAATCAAATTTCAATTCGAACTTAACATGAAACTTAAGAACGAAATCAAGTTCGAACTTAAGATGAGTCTTAAGCACGCAATGAAGTTCAGACCAATCTTCGATCTCAAGAGCGACCTTAAGTTAACACCAACGTCATAAAATTCAACCGTAAAAACTTACAATTTTATAGTTTCACAATTTTTAAGTTTTAAGAAGTAAGAATAAAAAATCATTGACGTTTTGTAGACACCGAATGTTTACCTTTTCTACCGTGTAAGGTGGGTGCGGAAGTTGATAAAAAGTGGAACTCCTGTCTCTCCATCCAATATAGCGAATTGGCCACAGATAAGTGCCCAACAATAGAGCCGAGATGAGAATCGCGAGGCCACGAAAGAGTCAGTCTCGGAATAATCCTACGTTGCCGCGGTAGTCCCTCCGCAGTCCGGGGCCTTCGTTTCATACCGGTCCACAATCAGTTCCGTTAGGAACTCTCTCTCCGCATTGAAGCAGCAGGCGAGCCGAGGAAGGGGACCGCGCGAAGCTCGGGGCACCACCCGAGACCCTATTAATATGTATGATCGTTCTCGCAATCGGATAGAGAAGTAGATTCCTCGAGGGCAGTGCGCCGCGGACAGAAGAAGAGACGGAAGAAGAGGAGGAAGAACAAGAAGAACAAGAAGAATGCAAAGGACGGTACGATGTTGTGGTTGTGCCAGACAGTCGCGTTCGCCAACAGGGCAGATGTTGCATCGGGGTCCCGCTCTTTCCCTCCGGTGTCTCCACATAAATTCAAGACAACTCCTTGCCTCCAATTAGTCCCAGCCCGCCAATTACTTTTTCGCTGTTACTTCTCGCGAAACGGAATATCAAGCATTAATTTCCCATGCACTCTTTCCCGGCGCGGACCTCATCGACCCTCGAATTGGAGACAACCGAATCCTCAAATTTTCAACCAGATATATGTTTTATAGCACTCGGTGGGAAAAGTTCGGTTTTGCGCACGCTTCGCATGCGTAAAAACCCCGTTTTTGACATCTTGTGCAATAAAATTTTGTAAAACGTTTTCGTTACTCGTGTGATTGCAACATTCATCTTCGTGTTGCAAACTCACACTCGTCAGAAAAAGTCTTCTCGCACTAGTATCGTAATGTCACTATTATTACACTCGGTGCGAACATGGCAGTTTTACGCACGCTTAGCGTGCTCGAAGCCCCCCTTTTCACATCTTGTGAAGTAAAGTTTGGCTCGGAAGAACTTTTTCTGAGCTCTTCTGAGATTGGCTCGTCAGAAAAAGTTTTCTCGCACTAGAATCGTAATGTCACTATTATTACACTCGGTGCGAACAT
>JAPYZC010003898.1:0-19295 GCA_030522665.1 Ichneumoninae sp. A BG-2022a
GGACCGTCCCCATATGTGCCAAATGTCCCCATAAGTACCGTAAGAGTGTCGAAATGGACCCCATATTCACCCTTTTATAAATATATATATATATATATGCAATTCATCGATTAAAAATCTCAAATCTAACGATTGCACGAAAAAGAAGAAAAAATCATCGGCACAATGAATCTCACATGTAAAGGATATTTGCTATATGCTGAATTTACGATGCTATATATACAACATATAGAATGCTACATACTAATTTTTTATGAAAATTTAACTGCCGATTTTTTTTGGTTAAATTCTTTTTATTTTTTTTTAAATTTCATTACTAAATCCTTAAAATTTCAATTGCCAATTTCTCGTTACCGCGGCGATGAAAACAACAAGCGATTAAAAATCCCAAAACTAACGATCGCACAAAAAAAAACGTCGACACAACGGATTGCACATGTAAATAGTATTAATCTCTCAGTTAAATCGAAAGTCCATGTTCCATCGAGCGAAACGATACTCCCATCACCGGCACGATTTTTTTTTTTCTATTCACTCCGTTCTCGGAACGCGTCTATTTTATTACGCCGATATCAGGAATAAAAAAAATTCTAATTAATTTTGTTAGATTCCATGTATTAAGTAAAAAAATAATGTTAGTTACTAATCGTAAAAAATTCTATTTACGATTTTTTTTCTTTGTTAAATTCTTTTTATCATAAAAAAAAATTCCAATTACCAATCTCTCGTTACTGCAGCAATAAAAACTATTCTTTTCATCGCCGCGGTAACGAGGGATTGAAATTTTGTATATCTCACACAGATTAAAAATCCGAAATCTACAGATCGCAAAAAAAAAAAAAATCATCGGTACAGCGAATCTCACATGTAAAGACTATTAATCTCTCAGTTAAATCGACAATTCCCGTTCCATCGAGCGCCAGGATACTCCCATCGTCGGCACGATATATTTTTTTTCCATTCACCCCGTTTCGCAGAAAGCGTCGATTGTGACGCGTGTCTCTCCCCGGCGAGCAGACCCGATTGATCGGGGCTAATGGATTATCCGACACGATACACCGTTATCTATATCCCTATAAAAAAAAAAATAAAAAAAAAAAAGTATCGTGTCGGTAATCGCAATTTGCGATCAGCCTCGGAAAAACACATATTCCCCACGCACGCATTCATCCCATAGGTGTTTCTGATTCGAGTGCGATCAATCGAAATCACCGATACCAATCTTTCCCCTCATTTTTTCCCCCCATTATTTTTTCCAACAACTTTCCTGCCATCCATATCCGGATCAATAACTCAGAACGGCCACGGTAGCCGACGTAGTAGGCCAGTTGCACACGCAAATCGTCATCGGGGCTCTCGTGCAGTGGTTAATATCGATCCGACATCAGTTCCGGTCGTGTAACTGTACCGGGGCAGGTTTAGAACCGGGCCGCGCCCGGGCCGACTCCGGCCGAGTCTTGGCCCAGCGCCGGGCTGTAACAGCCAATCGGACCAAACCCCACCTGTCTAAGGCACACTTCGCAGTCCGTAAGGGTAAAAATAATGCGAACTACATCAATAGCTCAGTGTCACAAGGGCGTAAGTCCCCCGCACAAGCCGAGGACTTACGACCTTCCAGCGGCGGAGAATCGATATCTGGAGGTAGCGAAGGGGGACGAGAGAATCGCCCGGGGTAGCGTTGGAACCGGGCCGACTCCGGCCGAGTCTCGGGCCAGCGCTGGGCAGTAATAGGGAACAGGACCAAAGCCTACCTGTGTATTCCACACTTCGCAGTCCGTACGGGTAAAAATAATCCGGAGTATATCGATGGCTCAATGTCACAAGGGCGCAAGTGCCGTAAACAAGGCGTAGGACTTACGCCCTTCCGGCGCTGGAGCATCGATATCTGGAGGGAGAGAAGGGGGGGGGGGACGAGTGAATCGCTCGCGCGAACCGCGCGCGTCGATCAAAGGGCTCCGGGGCGTGTGACGGAAAGGCAAAATCCAGCGTCGATGGGCTCGACGTGCCCGGAATGTGGGCGCGTGGAAAAAGCAGCATCCGTGCCATTCTGGAGCGTTTCTCTCCGCGGCTCTTATGCCCGGTTCGAGCGGTGTACGCAATGCCGGTGATGGTCTGGCCGCTACTGTCGATGGTCGGTCGCGACGAGCGGCGAGAAACGGAAGGGCGTAAGTCGCGCGCTCGAGGAACGGGACTTACGCCCTTTTGGGTCTCGGCGGACAATGTTACGTTTCTCGTGGCCTCTGTGCTCCTGCGGGATCGGCGAAGATCGCGCGAGTGGCAAAAGCACCTGTAGCACGCACGTTGACCGACCGTCCGTCCGTCCATCTGTCCGTCGGCGGGTCGGTGGGAAGCCAAAGCCCGTTGAGACATCTTCGGAGGGAGAGAGATGGATATGGAATGGGAGAAAAGTTCTTGCAGCGCAATCAATCGAGCCGCCGGGTTCTACTGTATACACAACGGAGTTCGAGTCTCCTTGGCCGTCTCGGGGTCCCTCAATGTCGCACGGGGCTCGCCTCTTGTTGACGATCGTCCGAGAAGCTGCG
Organism: Ichneumoninae sp. A BG-2022a; assembly: GCA_030522665.1. Classification (NCBI taxonomy): domain Eukaryota; kingdom Metazoa; phylum Arthropoda; class Insecta; order Hymenoptera; family Ichneumonidae; species Ichneumoninae sp. A BG-2022a. Next base: position 2,544 of record JAPYZC010003898.1, read on the forward strand.
CAGGCTTCGAGCCGATCCGTTGGCAGTAGCTCAGTGCTGTTTACGAGCTTGAACTGTGACTCCATAAGATTCTTTACATTTTTTTTTTTTTTTTCACTGCTTGGATAGCAGAGGATTTTTTTTTATGGGACGTTCGAACTTTTTCGAAGCGGTTCGAACGTACGAAAAAAAATTATTTGGCGGGTCCGCAAATAAGCTTCTGAGCTAAATGAATATTTTATTTCATATATATGGATATATGTGAAATACATATGCGTATATAACAATATATGTACGTGGATTTATTTTGTATATAAAGTTAGTTCGATGTACTGGATAAAAGTTTGAGGAGCGCGATGTACATAACATATATGTGTAAACAATTAGAAATAATGAGCAATGAAGTAGAAAACCGAACGTTAACGTTTACAAATCATTAATCGATCCATTCACTCAATGTATGAAACGCTGAAAGGACTCTTAATAATCGTACCTGAAGGACTTCGGTTGATGGCCGATTGGCAATATGTAATATACGTAATATGATTTGTCACCCCCCCCCTCCCCTCCACTTCCTCTTTATAGTAGAGATGTAATATAGTACACATGTTTTCTGGTACAGTTGTTTGGGCAGAGATGTTTTCTGGTAGAGTTGTGAGTGGTAGAGATGTAAATGGGCCGGCTAGACGGTAGCCTCGTATTCCGTATTTTATCTTCATCCTAGTAGACCTTTTTTCAGATATTTCAGATATTTTCTTGACCGCTTATATTCTGGTGGACTTGTGACTAGTAAAGATGTTAATGTGCCATAAAATGCATACATAAAATTCTATGTATAAAGTTACTACGACATGCTCGAAAAAATTTGACGGGTCTCGATCTCGTTCGGGGCGTCTCGGGCGACGACGCGAGTCGCGATCGATGATCGATAATCCCCAATGATATATCGATCGGAGCGAAAAAGGAGATTGACGAGTATAAACACTGGCTCCGAAGATCGCATGATTGACGCGAGATCACACGGGACGTCCATCTTCGTCATTTATAAATAACCCCCTCTCCCCCCCTCCCCCCAACTTAGCCCTGAGCTGCCCGATGTTCGTTGACAAGAAACGAATATGATTTCGCCCGAGGGACACCAATCACGATAAACAATTTTCAGCGTGTCCGCATCACGCGGTAATTTGACGGGTGAAGTTCGCGCGACGAGATGAGAGCCGAACGAAAGACCGGAAGACGCGTCCCGGTTGGAGCTCTTTTCGAGCGAGCTGCACCGGCAAAATCATCTCGTTAGTCAGTTTTCGGACGTTTCTGCCACGTCCTTCCTTCGCTCGTCCGGCTCGGCCGCGACCGCCTCGGAGCTGTCCAGACCCTACGGCGACTCATCACTGAGCCTCGCCAAGCCGACATTACGTAAGCCTGGTCGTTTCTCTCTTCGCGGATTGTGATAGAGCAAAAACATCCGTAGCCTTGCCGGAGCTCTTTCGCCTCACCTTCAATGTTCGAAAAAAAATATATATATACACGGTTCTCCGCGGCATCCGTTCTCCCGGCTTCCACCTTCGCGCCACTTCCGCGAATTTTTTTCCCCCTCCGATAATTTTTATTTTATTTTATTTTATTTTATTTTATTTTATTTTATTTTATTTTATTTTATTTTATTTTATTTTATTTTATTTTATTTTATTTTATTTTATTTTTATTTTATTTTATTTTATTTTAGTAGTCGTAGTGGTTTTATTGCCAGTGCATAACATAGAACGGTTTTTAATACGTAACAGACTTCAATCACCAATATGCTGTCAATTGGCCATCGACCGAAGTCCTTCAGGCACGGTTTTTCATTTTTTTACAATTATTATTATTTTTTTATTAACTATTGGTATTTAAAATTAAGAAAATCAGTTTATTTCTTCGTTATTCATTCGTTCGAGTTTCTGATAAGTTGTAAGTGATGGGTGTTTGAATGTGTGTATTATGTTGATTTTATTTTATTTTAACAAAAAACTCTACCAGAATCAAAATAAAGCTGTACCGGAATTGAAACACAATCCTACCGGTATGGAAATAAAATTCTACCGGAATACCAGACTAGACGGTACCCTCATATTCCAGTAGAGTTTTATTGTAATCCCGTAAAGTTTTATTGCCATTCCAGTAGAGTTTTATTGCAAGTCCGGTAGAGTTTTATTTTTATTCTGGTAGAGCTGTGAGTGGTAGAGATGTAAATGTCCCGAAAAATTGATTATTCTTATGTGCAATAGTTTCCTACTTTTATTAATTTTATTTATATCAGATGAATCCAAAAAGATTTTCATACAACTTTAGCTAAACGGACGAGTAAGGTGACTTCAAAAAAAAAATAAGTCCTTTGAGCCCGAAATTAGTAACGAAAGTCGACAGCAGGTAGAAATCTGCATAGCTGTGCTGCGTCCGAGGTACGAGCGCGCCTCGGACCAAAATCCCTTTCGTAGACAATAGTCCCGAAAGGGGGGGGGGGGGGTGACTCGAAGGACACCCGTAGCTTCGGGTGTCCTTCCAGAGGTGACTGGTGTTGTCACGCTTTCGACTTTTCCGGCCGGATTTTACCGCCCATTTTCGCCCAAAATCCCGATCGCTCGTGCGAATCCTCGAAACGAAGACAGCGCGCTCAGATGGGCGTGTTGGGAGAGTTTCGAGGAGCCGCGGAAGAGCCGGATGCAGAAGTACGAGCGAAGGCAAAACTCGAGCCGGATAATCGGGTCGGGGAGTCAAGTTGAATCGAAAAGCGAGAGACACACTCGAGGAGAGAATTCCGATGCCGGTTCGGGGGAACGCTCGAAGACATAATTAACAGTAGCGAGCCGGAGAGGGCGAGGGCACGGCGAATCCTCTGGAGGACACAATGGCGAGCGGTGAAGCCTTTGAGATCGCAAGAGACACGCGAGAGGTAGCCGAGGATTCATTATTTAAGGCTCACTATCTATCAACGCGAGTCCATTGACCTTGAACTTCAATTTATCTGATAATACTAACGGAGACGTGTAAACACGGATAGCGGCGGGGAAGGGGAAGGACAAAATGGACTATGCTTACATTTTTTATAAAGCAAAATATAAACAAACGTCCCGACTTGGAACTTTTGTTTGTGTTTATTTGAATTCACTGGACGAGCCCGTTCACACAGCACTCTTAAGGTAGTACAAGCACAATGACTGACGCCGCCTAAGTTCGAGAGAAAAAAGACAAAGATTACAAACACTTCTCGATGAGAAAAAAATCTGAAAAAATTCTAGCATATAAAGTTGAAAAGATTGTTTGTGCATAATAATAATTTCAGAATGTTCATAACAAGTTATTGAAAAAAGAAATTGTGCAACAAATTACCCGGCAACGAAATATTTTTTTTTTTACGAAAATGATTTGTTAATTTTTCTGAATACATATGGATTTTTTTTCAGAATTGTATCTAATACTTGAAAATTATGATTTGAAACAAATTTTAACATAAAGGAAACGAATAACATTTTAGGATCATTATTATGAACAATCTTATCAGCATCTTCCATATGCTTGATTTTTTTCAGATTTTTATCCGATCGAGAAGTGTTTGTCATTCTCTTTTATTCCTCTCAAACTTAGGCGCTGCGCGCTGACTTCGCATAAGTTCGACAACAATAAGAGAAAATTGCAAGTACTTCTTGATGTTATTAACAAATCAAAATGTTATTAACAAATTCATCAAAAAATTAATGTGTTAACAAATTACCCGGCAACAAAACTTTTTTTTAATGAGACTGATTCGTTTATTTTTCTGAATACGTATGAATTTTTTCAGATTTTTAAGTAAACGTTGATTTTTGTTCTATAAAAAAAAATAAAAAATCGACGATTACTTAATGCAGAAAAAATACGAAGAAAAATATACTTGCAGTGACTTTCCATCGCAAACGCCTCGAGCCCCCCAGTAAACTCGACCCCCACGAAGCCAGAGAGCGCGTAATAATCGCAATTACGAATTTAACGCGTTCCTCGTGTAGCCGAGCGCGCCTCAGCCAATTTTTAGCCGTGCGCGCGAACGAGCCTCGACGAATCTCAAAAAGAATCGTGTATATTATATATATATATATATCTCACCCCTGTGAGTTTCATCTTCCACGCGTGAGCTCAGGAAAAAGTATCTTTGACACCCAGTCAGAGTGCGAATTCCCCACGTCAAGAATACACCACTTACCAAAAAATTTAGTTTCTCCAAAAGTACGAAAGAAAGTTCCTAATTCGATATTCATATTTAATATATATTTTTCCCCTACACTTATTTTTTTTCGTGCTAATGTTCGTGCATAATTTCTCTTGCCTAAAATATTTATATAAACGATATACATTTTCTTATTTTAATTTGTATCGATCAAGGGCCTTTTTACAGAATTACAAAAAACCAAGTAAGAGTGTCTTGTGGACATTTGGTTACTCACACTGGACCGTCTCCGAGTATTTTTCCTCTTACCTTAAATATTAACATTAAAATATAGCAAATTCCGCCAAAAGTAATGCGCAAAAGGTACAACCATTAAATACACTAAAGAAAAACATTAGATTGAAGAAAAAAATGTATATCTTCGATATAAATCATTAATATATATTTTTCCCTTACACTTATTTAATTTAAATTTTTTATTTTCCGTGCGGGTGTCGGCGGCGCAGCCGCGTGGACCACCGAGTCGCCTTCCTCCCGCCGAGCATCACAAAAGCCACTTTTCTCTCGAGCAGCGATCGTTCCCTCTTCTTGTTCGCTCTTCATCATCCAACCGCCAGCGTCCGCTTTGGCTCACACGCGTAACGTACTTCTCTCGGCTCCTCTCCGTCTATCCCTGACGATGATTGATCGACTCACCTTTGTCTCCGGGTAATGAGATTCCGGTTTGCTCGTACCGCCGAGATCCTTGGTTATACACACCTGTGCGAGAGAAAACCCCTCCGGCATCCGCGGCCATACCGAATTGACTTTGCGGCAGCCGCCCGATCAACTTCTTCATTCGAACAAGTCAATAAAAAAATAAAAATAAAAATTTAAGAACTTTTTTTTTTTTACCGCATCGAGTTGTGTGTATGTAATCGAATCACTGTCGAATCCAATTAACCATCCGTCACCCTCGGCTCGCTATAAAACTTTGATCAGCGTCGCCGAAGAACTTTTTTTTTTTTTTTTTTTTTTTAATTATTTATCGAATTAAATCAATTTTTTATTTTTATTAAATAAATATTTATTTTCACGGTACATTAAATAATTCCCAATAATTATAATCCGGGCTGGAACGAAGGAGATAGGATTATTTAACGACTCGGTATTTTTATCGTACCTCATTAAACGAGCCTCGGGAGTCCGATTATTCGCGAGAATCTGCGATAGCCGAGCGGAGCGAAGAGCGACCAAGTTCTGACTACTCAACGAGGGGAAATTCCTGATCGAGGCTTCGAGGATGCGAGAGCAAAATAATAAAATCTCTTCGATCGCTGCGAGGGAAACTTGCCGGGAGGGAGTGGGGCAAAATGGACCGGCGTCCTCGGTTCGATATGTGAGACTCTTTTTTGAGTCCCGTGAAAGATGCGTAACAATTGTTCTTCTCAGCCCGGATTATAATTATTGGGAATTATTTAATGTACCGTGAAAATAAATATTTATTTAATAAAAATAAAAAATTGATTTAATTCGATAAATAATTAACGTTTCAGCTCAGGTTTCAGTTTTTGAGAAATTATTTAATTCATCGGAAAAATGATCTATTCAACGGATTCCCTTGAAAATAAACATTTATTCAATTCAATAAAAAATATATTTAATTCAATAAAAATGTATTTATTTCAATTAAAATTTATTTGATTCGATAAAAGAATGATTCGATTCCATTAAATCTTTTCTTATTTAACGAATGATTTATTTGCGCTTGGATCGTCGAGTAAAATATTTTTTGTCCGGTTGCAATGAGAAAACGCAGCGTACACGTCGGCTGTATAACAGTGTATCTTCCCTGTATTTATGGAACAATGTACGAAGTGTATACACAGTTTATAACTGTTGTGGGAGCAGCAAGGCGTCTCACGTACCAACAAAAAAAATAAGAAAAAAAAGGAAAAAATAAAAGAAGAGCGTGCATCGCCGTGACGTAGAGTGAGGACCTTCGGTGCGCGCGTACGCAGGCAAGCGTGGAACATTTGACTGTGGCCTGTCAGAGTGTCAGCCAAGCCCATCCTCTTTCACAACGTAGTAGGAAATATTCTAATTGTTCCCCTCCGAGCCCTCCGCCCCTTGCTCGCCCCTTCGTTCCTTCGTTCCTTCTTTCATCTTTGCGTCTCCGAGAAGTTTCCTTCGTCACATGCTCGACAACGAATTATACAATTCCCATCGACTCTACGCGGACGCGTACGATTCGTAGTCGCAGATTTTTTTCGAGAAAATCTCACTTTTTTCATATTTTTTGGCATCTCCGAGAAGTTTTCTTCGACCTTTTTTATGTATACATACTGTAACGGACCCGTGTGTAAGATCCGTAACATACTTGTCCCGTTACAGTACAAAAATTTTATCGACGAAATTGTCAGTTTTTGTCCATGGGATTGTCACTTTTAATCCATGGAATTGTCAATTTTCATCGATGGAATTCTTAGTTTTTATTTACGAAATTCTTAGTTTTAGCTACGAAGTTCTTAGTTTTATTTACGAAGTTTTTAGTTTTATCCACGAAATTTTTAGCCAATTTTCAATAATTATATATATATATATACACAAAATGTTGCCAACCATACTTCTAGAAAAAATCTCCACATGGCTTCGGTAAAAATTGCTATGACATTTGTGAAAGATTTGCATATCAGATGTAATTTACAGGTTTTTGTTTTTTGAGAAAATCTCACTTTTTTCACATTTTTTGCATCTCCGACAAGTTTCCTTCGCCCTTTTTTATGTATACATATATACAAAAATGTTATCGACGAAAGTATCAGTTTTTGTCCATGGGATTGTCAGTTTTGATCCATGGGATTGTCAATTTTCATCGATAGCATTCTTAGTTTTTATTTACGAAATTCTTAGTTTCATCCACGAAGTTCTTAGCTAATTTTCCAAAATTATATATATATATATATACACAGAAAATGTTGCCAACCCGACTTCTAGAAAAGTCTCCACATGGTAAAAAAACTTCGGTAAAAATTGCTATGACATCTGTGAAAGATTCGCATATCAGATGCAAATTACAGATTTTTTTTTTCGAGAAAATCTTACTTTTCTTTACTCTCCATATTTCCAGTCGGAAATATTTTAAGCCCTGCGCAGGAACTTCGACACATCCAGCACAGAAAACCAAAAACTGTCAGAAGACAAGAAAATCTTCCACAATTTTTACTTCACTTTTCCTCGCTGTTCCTCTCAGAAACATTTTGAATTTCGCGCAAGAGTTTCACACGCGCGGATGCAAAAAAAAAAAAAAGAAAAAAAAACATCACGAATCCTCTCCCTCATTACGTACAATTACAATCCCGTGATTGCGGTCACGTACGAGGATGTGCAGGGAACTCGATTGCCGGACATTCCTAGAATCAATTTTTTTCTCTCCTTCATCTCGTTCAGCGTAAGAATAGGAAAGAGGAATTAAATAAAAAGAGAAGAACAAAAAAAAAAGGAAAAAGAAAAAAAAACAAATCCGAGATCCGAAGAGTAAGTTGAATAACGTATATAATTGTGCAGGTATTCCCGCGGTCTTTTCCGGTCGATAGAGCCGTCAGCGCCCGCTCCCGCTCCGCGCTATGGTAATCGATTGCCACCGTGCGTGTGTTACAACTGCACTGCGGATCCTGTGAGATCGGAATTGGTGAATGCCCCGAGATTCACAAAAATAAAAAAAATAAAAATAAATGGGAATCGAGAGAATTCGAACAGCTGAGATTGGAGGCTCGGCGCGGCGATGTTCCGCGGAGGATGCGATTGTTCCAGTTTCTTCGTCGCCGGGCTCCGCGTCAAGCGGCTATAAGAAGTTTCGCCGCGCGCCCCCTCTCCTCCTCTCCCGGCGAGTGTCCGACACGAAAACCCGGGCCGATTACCTGCCGAGGCTCCGGAGCGAGAGCGCCACAATCGATTGTGTACGATAGTATCGGCCTCATTTGTCAACCGGGCAACCGTTTAAATGCAAATAAATACTCCCGAGGGCCGCGGAGAGAGAAGAGACCGCCTCCGATGTTAACGCTGCGGGACGGAAGCCAACGAGCCACGAATTATAACTACCTCGGACTCGGTGCAATTCCGGCCGGAGTTTCTCCGTTTAGGACATTGCGGCAACGAGTGCCGGCCGAGGGAACGAATTTTAATATCTCTATTGCGAATGCTTTAGCAAGTTTTCGTAAAGTTTTGATATCTGTTGTTTTGTGAAAGAGTTGGGTGGAAAAAACTTTGGGACGTAAAAAAAAAGATTAAGCTGCTCTATGAGGAAGCAAAAAAGAATCACAATAATAATAATCGTTGACTGAAAAGTTGTAAATTAATAATGATGTAATCATTTTTCCACTAAACAGTATTAAAAGAATGCTTAAAAGTTATGAAAAATAGATGCAATGGAGGACAAAATTTAATTCCGGCCGGAGTTTCTCCGTTTAGGATATTGCGGCAACGAGCGCCGGCCGATCGAGGGAACAAATTTTAATATCTCTATTGCAAATGCTTTCGCGAGTTTTCGTAAAGCTTTGATATTTTTTTTTGTGAAAGAGTTGGGTGGAAAAAACTTTGGGACGTTGAATAGCAAATACTCGTGGTTTATAAAAATACAAAAATAATAATAATGATCTTTGACTGAAAAGTTGTTAGTTAGCATTAATATAACAATTTTTTGCGTTAAAAACTATTTTAAAAATACTTAAAAATGATCTCTCTTCCCCGCAAAAAATGCCCTCACTGTTCCCCGACTTTTCACTGACCGAATTTCTAACGACCTCTATATATAAAAAAAAATTGATGTTCAAAATGAAAATGCCTAATAATTGTATTAATATTTAATTCTATTTTTTGTTTGTTTTTTTTCCAAAATGTTCCCAATATTTTTTTAAGGCTCCCTGTTATGTACTTATATATTCGTATTTATTTATAGAAGGTTCGACGACAAATTACTCTTGCCAGTTTTCCTTGACGGCGGTCGCCATGCAAATCCATTGATTTTTTTAGCGAATTGATATTTTTAGCTGCGAAATGGAAGGTAATGGAAGCTCCGGGGGAATAAAATTTGCCAGGAAAATTTTGCGAAAGATTCGTCGCTGATGTACGAGCGAACGGCACGCAAAGGGAGAGCGCGCGCGCGTCCGGCACACGCGAGAGAGGAAGAGAGTAATGGGGTTTAATCTCGTCGGCGTTGTGTGTCACCGGAGGTGGTCCGCGATGATGGATGTCGGTTGTTCAACGGGAGTCCCTGCGGGCGGGCTTTGGATATAGGCGCTGAGAGATAGAGAGATAGAGCTGAGGGAACCGAGCGAGAAAAGGATAACTCTTCAGGTAGCCCAGGTAGCCGACAACACACCGCGGGAGACTTTACTCGCCCTCTCGCCGATCCAGAATGTACAAGGGACGGACACTCGCACGCGCGTGCAAAGTGACAAAGTCTCACCGAGCCGGCGAACCCTCGACTACTCGTTCGGCACAGCGACCTCCGATAAAAAAAAAAAAAAAAATTGAAGTCGACAATAATTATATTTGTCAGATTTATTCAAATTCCGGCGTAACATTTTTTTTATCAGGAATTTTTTTTTTTTGGGCAGCAAGAATTGTTTTACTGCGATTAATTTATCTACTTAACTTCGCATTAGTTTCAGAGAATTGAGCGGGAATTGTAAACACTTGTCCATGGTATAAAAATCTGAAAAAAATCAAGCGTATTGGAGATTATCAAAAGATTTATTTTGCATAATTGTGATTGCAAAATGTTATTAACAAATTTATGAAAAATTAAATTGTTCAACAAATCTCCCGGGAACATAACTTTTTTAATATAAAAATTATTCGTTCATTTTTCTGAATAGGTATGAATTTTTTCAGATTTTTAAAATTTACTTTGAATTTTGTGAATTTACTCGTTTTTCCCAATAAAAAATTCAAAGTGAATATAAAAATCTAATCTAATCTAAAAAATTCATACGTATTTAAAAAAGTGAAAGAAGCACCTGTCATATTTTAAATAAAAATTCAAGTTTATTTTGTAGAGGCTAATTTCATATATTTTGATCAATTTTTTTTTATCGGAACGAATTGTTTCTGGTATACGGATCTATCGATCTATGTGCGCAGAACAGTGACTAAGTTCATGAAACTACTATGTATAATTTTCCACATCTTCATCTTCGTGACTTTGCAGTCTCGAAGGCTGTTGCATGTTTCCGGCTGAAAGATGAGGAAGAAAAAAAAAGTCGACCGTCCTAATAATTATTACTAATATCAGTATAGGTATTACTTCGTTCCATCAGTGTCGGTTTTTAATACCTTAATGGTCTACTATTAATCTTAACTACTGGCAACTTTGACTCGAAGCTGCCATATACAAAGTGTCTTAATCGCTGCAACTCTGTGAAGTCCACGATGTTTTTCCGATTTGTGCTTCAACCTCGCCCTCGTTCTTCTCAATACAATATATGCAACGAAACAAATATTCGTTTTTATGATCAACATACTAATCAATACAAATTGCTATATCCAAAATATACAATTTTTGGGTGAAAATATATTTCACATATCGCAAAGATATATATTTTTATATATGCACATGGATAAAAATAATACGATTTTTTTTTCCATGTAAAATAATATAGTAATCATACAGGTCGCTACATCTTTGAAGGCACATAAAAAAAATATTCCAAACATACAATTTTTGGCCGAAAATATATTCCACATATCACAAACACATTCATTTATAAAACAAGTCACAGACATTATTATAAAATATAAGGCACATTTATATCTCTACCACTCACAACTCTACCAGAAAACATCTCTACCGTATTAGAACTCTACCAAAAACTCTCCTGGAATTGAAATAAAACTCTCCCGAAATTTAAATAAAATTCTTCCCGAATTTTTATTTTTATTCCGGGAGAGTTTTTTTAAAATTCCGCTAGCGTTTTATATAATTTCGGGGAGAGTTTTTGGTAGAGTTCTAATACGGTAGAGATGTTTTCTGGTAGAGTTATTATGTGGTAGAGATATAAATGTGCCAAATATAAAATATTACACACATTATAAAACATGGCATAGATCGCGATGAAAAAATATCCCAAACACAGAATATTTGGCCGAAAATATATTTCACATATCAGAGACACATTTATTTACAAAAAAATATACCACATATAATGTATTTCCATTCGGAACTTTAATCGAATAATCCAGAAAGATAATTGCCGCTTAGATCGCGATTAGTCTGCGAGCCCGAATGAATCGTTTCCTGTCGCCGAGTTGCCACTCGACATTAAATGCTTCAACCTGTTTTGGTTCTCCGCGAGCGGCCGCGCTCTCAGCCAGCCTCGCCCACCGAACGCGTGTGTATCAACACCAAGGCGCACCGGACGTCTAGAGGACTCTCTCGGGCCGTCCCGCGGGAACTCCTCTCCCACGATGTCTTCAATACTCCCCGAAAGGCAACGTCGATGAACGAGCCCGGGCCACTCCCGCTGTACACCGTCTAATGACTATTTATACGATTTACATACACACGCGACCCAACTCTCTATATTCTCCGCCTCTCGTAGGATACTCTCTTAATTTATGCTAATTCGCTGTATATAAATTCTTGTATAAACAGAGCGTATAGGTTCGCGAATTAGCATTCAAAGGAAAACCTATTATGGTTAGACATCTCGGTATGGAGAGAGGGCTCCGCCGAGCGCGGCTTCGCGTACGCATGTCCCGGCGAAACATTATCGTTCGCCTATAAGAGGACGCGAACGGCTTTGCTCTCCTTTGATTATTTTTAACATTTTTTTTTACGTTTTATTTATTTTTATTTATGTATTTTATTTTTGCAATTTTAACGAAGATGAGCGAGCTAAACGTCCGCGGAGATTGTAGTAATTTTCTGGAAGTATCACGCGCATGCGAGGTAAGCGATGACTTTGTATCGCGAAGCTAAGGCCGTGTCCACATGCCGGTATCTTTTTTTCTGGCTGCGGGAATAAAAAGAAATATTTAATATATTTTTTATGATAGGGACTTTTTTTTTTTGAGAGCAAACATTTTTTCACTGGAAGTCATTTATGTACTCAATGCGGGGACAACAAACTGTCTAGCTGCGGAAAGAAATTTTTGGAAATATTTATTGGTAGCAATCCGAATTCTGTTATGGTAAAAAAAAATATTATTATTATTATTGGTTTACAGAGAGAAAGTTATAAAGTTATATATATATGTATTTTTTTTGTCGTGTAAGAGGTCCGGTTTTTTTTTTGTTTGGGCAAAAGTTATGAATATCGACTGTATGTACTGAAAATGCTTTCTCATTGAAGAAGCTTGGCGAATGAAGGAACGTTATGAGAAAGCGATAAGAACATTTCTATTTTCATCTTTTTATAATTTGCTTTTAAATTTTTATAATTTTTAGTATCTCTGAAATTTCAACGAAAATCGGCGAGCTAAACGTTCGCCGCGATTGCAGCAATTTTAATAAATCCATATTCGGAAGCCGGAAATACAGAAAATTCTTTCTCATAGAAAAAGCTTAGCTAGTAAAGAAACATTATGAGAAAGCGATAAGAAAATTTCAATTTTCAACGTTTATAAGAAAATTATATAATTTCAATTTTCAACGTTTATAAGAAAATTACATGATAATTTCAATTTTCAACTTTTACGATGAAGCGTGATGAAAATTTCAATTTTCAACTTTTTACAATTTCCTTTTCAATCTTAATAATTTTCGTGCTTTTGCAATTTCAACGAACATCAGCGAGCTAAACGTCCGCCGAGATTGTAGTAATTTTCTGGAAGTATCACGCGGATGCGATAGAACGGATGACTTTGTATCGCGAAGCTCCGGCCGTGTTCGCATATGAGTTTTTTTTTATTTAGTTTTTTGTACCGAGAAGATAGCGTCGGGTTAATGCGTGTTGCAATGTATCGAGCTCGAGGCTGCGAGACACGCACCGGATTCTCCGGCTCTTCTTTTTTCTAATCGAACGCCTTATAACGACCGCTAATTAGTAGCGGCGTAAAGTTTTTGTCGGAGTACACGCGAGCCTGAAAAGTCCGACGGGGATCGAAGCGTTACACTTGCGTTTGCCCGAGACAAAATCCTCGGATTGTGCGCACTTCGTCTCGTGCGCTCGTCGGTGGGAGGGAAAGAAAAAACTTGACGTCTCTGTAAAACTTCCCGGTAAGGTAGAAAATTAATTATGGAAAGGTCGGACCGGATTGCGTGCCGGGGGGAGTTTACGTTATTTCAATGAACGAATGTTTAGCGAACGTTGCGGTTGGGAAAGATCTGTCTTTCCAATGGCACATCGTGCACAGCAAAACGAAACGTACACTTACAACAGACATTTATCCTGCACGAATGATCACCATTTTCCTTTGATTTACATATTTTTTTATCTTACAATTCTTGTTTTTTTTGCCGAAACTTATTTCTAAGACTTTATTATTTTTTGGAAATATCTTGTACGATTGTGATCCACACCCAGAAAAATAATTTATTTGAAGGCCATCGTTTATTTGATTTAAATAGATATTTATTTAAAGCAAATAAATATTTTACTTAAATAAAATAAACGATGGCCGCCAAATAATTTTTTTCCGGGTGCAAACATTGTGGAATATTTATAAAAATATTGATATTTTTTTACCGTGCACGAATCGAATAATTTTCTAAACCAATTTTCAACCAGTTCGTCGAAAAACTTGAACGGAAGAGCCAAATTATTATATATCTTTTAGGAAAAGTCACTTCCGTTCGTTACTCGCGGTCGACCAAAAAGCCACCCTCAAGAGATTTTCGGGACCGACTTTGCGAGATAATATCTAACATCGGCCGTTGGGTCTTTGTAGATCGATATCTCGAATATATCCTCGTGCGAACAAGATCGGTGCCGGGGATAAGAGATTGAACCGAAAAGAAGAAGAGAAAAAACAGTGTCGAGACAGAAAATAATGCGGAACCTTTCTAGACTGACTCCCGAACGAGATCATTAAGGGAGGTTTAAACGTGCCGTTCGGGCTTTTAGGGAGCTTCCAACTCCGCCGTGGAGCGACCCTTCGATGACGATGGCTTTCTTATTTTGTCGCTGCGCGAGGCTTTCTGACTTTTTTTGACACAATAAAATTTTTTTTTTTAAATAATAATAAAAATTCCCGATGGGCGAATTTTTGTAAGGGATAAATGAACATTGGCAACAATGCAATACTTTTTTATTTTGTCGCTGCACGGGGCTTTCAGACTTTTTGACATAATTAAAAAAAATAATAATAAAAGTTTCCAAAAAGCGAATTTTTACAAACGAAAAATGAACATAGGCAACTTATTCTGTACTTTCTTATTTTGTCGCTGCGCGAGGTTTTCTGACTTTTTTGGCATAATAAACATTTTGAAAAATTATAATCATAAAAATTGCCGATAAGCACATTTTTGTAAAGGATAAATGAACATTGGCGACGCTTCTATATGTTCTTATTTTGTCACTGCGCGAGGATTTGAGACTTTTTCTCATCATAAAAAATAAAAAAAACAATAATAAAAATTTTTGATAAGCGAATTTTTACGAGGGAAAAAGTAACATTGGCCACTATGCAATATTTTCTTAATTTTGTCACCGCGCGAGGTTTTCAGACTTTTTTCACATAGTAAAAAATAAAAAAGATAATAATCAAAATTACCGATTAGCGAATTTTGACAACGGAAAAGTGAATATAGGCAACTATGCAATATTCTGTCAGACTTTAAGTGCTGGGCACGGATGAGCGAGAGAAATATATAGAGCCGGTGTTGTCGATACTCGTATGGGGTTGCCGTTAGCCGGCAGCTAGGGGCGTTTCGTCCGTATCCGCAACGCGGATCATCCCCATGACAACGGTGCTGGGTACGCTCTCTCGTGGCATGGTGTATATATGTATAGTCTCGCTGATGAACCGACTTGCGGGCTCTCCGGGCGGAAATGCCTCGCCAACGTCCCTTCCTACCGCTCGTTCCTAGCTCACTCGATGCCGAAGGGATGAAACCAATTCACGATCGATTCGACGACGTATGTAGGGCGGAAGCGGGGCTAAACGGAATGGCGGGGCAAAATGGACTATTTTGGGAATTTTTTTTCCTGGGGACTTAAAAAATAAATTCCCATCTCCAATCCTAATAAATGGGGTAGATAGGTCCGTTTTGCCCCACTCCGACTCTATTTCCGAATTTGGAGCGATGCTCACTTGTGAGTTGGATGGATGGTTTTATTGACTAACATCTAATCAATTTATTATTGCTTCCTCATAGAGGAAGCTTTTTTATGGTGAAAAAAAAAATGTTCTCGAGATTTTTATGAAAACGTTTTCAGAATGTTCAGAGACATAAAAAATCACATTTTTTTAAAAGAAAATCTTCGACCTCGACATTTTCTTAAACGGTATCAACTTTACAAACTAAATTATCTTCGAAACTAAAAAGTTAATTAAAATACAATTCAATTAAAATAAATTAAAAATCATAAAACTTGAGTTATCGAATCTTATCCGAGACCTCGCGAAGGTAAGATAATTTCCGACGTCGAGATTTTCAAAATGGCACTGTAGCTCAAATGCACCAATCTTCGAAAACTATAAAGCAGCACTTTCCATGCATGAGCTACATAAATTTTACTTCACAAGGTGCGAAAGTAGGTGTTTCACGCACGCTTCGGAGAGCAAAACTCCTATTTTTGCAACGAGTGAAATAAAGTAAATATTTAAAAAATATAAAGATATCCACATGGTTGTAAAACGCCACTTACGCCACTCTGCACCCAGAAAAAAAAATTATTTGACGGCCACCGTTTATTAAGATTAAGTAAAATATTTATTTGATTTAAATAAATGTTTACTTAATTTGAATAAATATTTATTTAAATCAAATAAATATTTTACTTAATCTTAATAAACGGTGGCCGTCAAATAATTTTTTTTTCTGGGTGTGGGCAGGCAAGTAGAATTTTCCGTGCATGAGTTACATAAATTTTACCTCACAAGGTACGAACCTGCAGGTTTTACTTACGCCGCGCATGCACAAAACTGCAATTTCCGCACCGACTGAAATAAAATAATTCTAAAAAAAGAAGAATACATTAAAAAAAAAATGTAAAGATATTCACGAAGACCCACCGCATCTCTTCCGCGACATCGCGACAACACCCACCCGAAGCCCGCGAAAGTCGCATTTCCCGAAGAGTTAAGTTCCTTCGCGCAAATGTATCGCAAATTGTCGTCGAGAAGAGCGCGAAGTGCTTAATGCAGAAGGCGTCGAAGGAGAGGGGGCTGCGGGTTGTTGTTGGAGTAGGAAGAGCCGCTCGAGCGGGACTCTTAACCAGCGGAGTCGGAGTAGGGCGAAGTGCCATTTCGTCACTCCCGCCCTACACAACCTAACCACGCGTGTATCTTGCGCCGACCAAACCAACCCCGATACGCCGCATTCCAGTTCCAATCCACCCAACCAAATGCGCCCATATATGTATATGTATATGTATATGTATATGTATATGTATATGTATATGTATATGTATATGTATATGTATATGTATATGTATATGTATATGTATATG
>JAPYZC010003899.1:0-11437 GCA_030522665.1 Ichneumoninae sp. A BG-2022a
CTAATACTTGAAAATTACGATTTTAAACAAATTTTAACATAAAGGAAACGAATAACATTTTGGGATCATTATTATGGACGAACAATCTTATCAGCATCTACCATATGCTTGATTTTTTCAGATTTTTATCCGATCGAGAAATGTTTGTAATTCTCTTTTATTCCTCTCAAACTTACTTAAAAGGTTGAACAAAGCTATCAGTCTCATTTCAGTATACCTGGAGTCTCGTCATAGTCATTGCAACTCGTGGATGCATGTCTAGTCAACCCTAGTGCGACTGCGACTACGATGCAACCCCGAATCCGTGGTTGCACCAGTCAGTTCCACTAGGGCGTTTTGTTCCCCAACGGGCGTGTCTGTTTTTCGGTCCGTTTGCGGTCCATCAACTTGCTGGGGTAACTGTCGACCATTGCAAATAGCTTACTGCTTCGATCGATATTCGCTCCGTGATGGGGACTGTTGCGGAAACCGAGGCCCTAGTGTACTAACAAAATGTTCGTGAGAGAGAAAGACCGAAAGACGATAAAACTTCTTCTATCTCTCTCCCACAATGCACTAGCGGTCACGGCGTGAAAGAAATTGTTTTCGGCAAGCGATATACCCCTACCACGCGAGTTTCAAGACCTGCATGTAAGATCGTATTGTCGAGCATGGCCCGTAGCTTCCCCCTCCACAGGCCGCGCCGATCGATATTCGCCCCGTGGTGGGAACTGTTAAGGAAATCGAGGGCGCCAAAATCGAGGTCCTAGTGTATTTCAAATCATTAATACTCGAGTGTAAAAGAGTCAAGAGCGATGGAAGGATAGTTCATTAGAATTGCATAAATTACGTCATTTAAGTCAAACATTCTGCGCGGAGAAATGTATTTTTTTATTCGAAGCGTTGAAACGTTCGATTAAGGACGAATATGGAAAAATAAATCATCCGGCTTATGGACGATTATGGAAAAAATAATTCGTCTGACTTGGATATCGTCAAATCGACCTATTTTCGGACGAATAAAAATCGCGTAAGCGTCCTTAGTCGAACGAGAAGACACAGCCTTTTTTATTTACATGATTTATTATCTGTTTGTTATTTTATTTTCATATTATTAAATCAAGTTCGAATCGTCGGCAAAGCCATTTTACACTTCCTTAGTTTGAACTAAGGCGCAGGCTTGAACGCGTTTCGAGTCAGGCGCGATCAGTCGCGATGCCGCTGTTCGAAATGAAACATTACGCGCGTTGGAATCCAATTATCTGTTTATCATCATTACGCGGTTTTGGGTTGTACAGTTTCGACCGGAAACGGTGAAAGATGACCATCCTTGCTATCAAAATTATCAACGTTAAGCGTTATAACGTCCAAACTATAACGTTCAAATCTATTCTTCACCGGAGACGCGTCCCGAAATTCGGCCATCGTCATATGCGTCCTGTCGAGTACCACCTTGTCGGTGAGACTGATTTCTTCAGGATACATCGAATCTCCAGGAGATACCATCACATAGCCATCGGACAATTTTATCTTCACCTGATAACGAAGTAAGTCGCATAACCAATCTTTTTTAAACCTTATGTTGCATCATTGATGGCCATTCCTGCACCTCTGTACTTACAGGAAAATTCAAGTGCACTCCTATTTTGCTGCGAGCGACTGCGAAATCTAACAAATTGTCCAAAGATTCGAATTTAGCTATTCTCGCAACTTCGTAATGCTGCGGAGGCGGCACCTGATATTTTTCCACCGAAGACAGAAGCTCATGTGGGTCCAACCACTGTAAACATTTTTTTATAAGTTCGATAACAAAAATTCACGTAAACGAATGTGCAAGAGAACTTTGGCGAACAATTTCGATAGCAGCATGAAAATCTGTGTCCGCATTTGAACGCGAATTTACGGCACAAAAAAAATGATAGATCAGAGTCTTAAATTTACGTTTCTAGGATTACCCTGATAGACAAACGACACGAAACGCAGCACATGACACAATAATTACGGCATGTTCAGCACGTGCCGTAATTATTGTGTCATGTGCTGCGTTTCGTGCTGCTTTGTCTATCAGGGTAGTGTTCTTTTCTTTGTAATCTAGCAGCAGTTTGTAATTAGCAGCAGTGACGAGTTATTTGGCGACAGCAGGTGTTGGATTAATTGCCAAAATTGTCAATGAAACAAAAAATAGAATCCTAGCTTCAATAATAATATACCAACAAACTCAGACACAGATTCTCACAGTGATTTCGATGTTCCATTAGTACCAACTAAAGAGCTTTATCTACGATAAAAATGTCGCAGGCTGAATTTTTTTTGTTTTTTCTTTTGAACAACTTACTTTCATGCCGTCCATTTCTTGGCTCTCAAACTCAGCAAATGGCTGGACAGGCGTGCAAGCCATGTAAAAAATTGTATCAAAACGTTTGGCATGCGTTGAAGGAGTGAGCCAATCACTCCACTCGTGCAGCGCCCAGATATCGGGATAGCATTGCAGTCCCTCGCACATTCTGTAGAATTCCGTCGCATTGTCGTGAACCTTGTCTTGCCAATGTTTCATGTCATCCACGACCATACTCTCAGCCCATTCGGTCAGAGTTCCTTTCTTAGCGGCTCTTCTGCACATTAGCACTCCGGATTCCTCGAACGTTTCACGTATAGCCGTTATTCTCAGAGATATTTCCCTGGGAAGCTCGTTGCGTCTAGCTTTGAAGATCGGGGGTCTCACCGTATTTTTTGCAAACAGTGGGGTGAAACTGTTGCTGTCGAAACCAAAGCCCGAGAACAACTTGTTCCACTTTAGATCCGCGTCCGAAGGCTCCGTCACTCCACCGGGAAAGACGTGAGATCCCGGGAGGAATGACGCATTCTTGTGACGTTTAAGATTTAGCAATTTGTAGTCGTACTGAAACTATAGTTTGCAGTTTAGTAAATAATTTTAATCAAATATCATTATTGACACAAAAAAAAATTGAACTTACAGCAGAATCAGATAATGCATCGCTGCATTTCCTCCCTTGACGAGCTGCCAATATCAGGGTGGCAGAATCACGCCAAGCTTTCATTTTCTCCAAAATCAGCAGACAATTTTTACAACTTGAATAATGTTTTTTTCTTTTAAATACATTTGTACAAGAATTTACATTGGTTAAAGTTGAAATTTTGAGGTTAAGGCGCTTTCAAAGTTGTTCGTATGTGACGTTTTATGCGGCGATTCAAGGCTATGACAAGGCAGCGACAAGACCAATTGATCGAAAAGATAAATGAACGGGAAGTCCCTTGTCGATGTTTCAATGCCGATAACTAATTTCGCGAAATAATACACGCCAGAATTATCGCTCACACATAACATGATGTATATTCATTTAACATCACACATAACATGATTATATTCGTTCAATATAACTAATTGCTGACGCGCGCAAAGTGTATAATTAGACAAATATCTTTGCCGAAAATAATCTTATGTCATTAGTCCTCGAGATAGGTCATGCGGACTTCGACTTGTCATCGCCCCTTCCCGTCGCTGCGACCATCAACTCGTAGAGCTGATAAACTTGTTCGTCTCTCAACCGTTCGAGATCCTCCTCGTTGAGACTTTTCCCCAGCGGTTTGGCTGTCCGCGGACCTCTCAGTCCCAGCTGTTCGGCTATCGAGGTCGCGTACACCTTCGAAATTACACAATTTCATGCAAACTTTATTATCGCAGATTCTCCACAGACAAAAAAATGTGAATAAGGTTATGATAGATAATTGTCGCAATATAATTTTTTTTAAATGCTTACGGCCCATTCATTCATAAAAACGTGTGCCTCTGCGGGATTGCAAGACTTGTGTCTCTTAAATTCGTCGCGAACATAATTGTTTCCTAACTCCCGAATCTCCGGTGGCATACCGCGGTGTAACCTCAGAATAGTTTTGTACAGCAGCCTAACGCGTTGCACGTGTGACATCGGTGTCATGATTTATTACAACCGCGACTCTCCGACTTTCCGAATTTTTCGAATAATAAATCACTTTCATTCACCATATCTTCAAAGCTTTAGTTTTAAAAACGAGCATTTCAAAGCTTCGCGTACACGGGGAGCAGACGAATTCGGTGCGGTGTCTCCCGCGGGTTTGCAGTTTTCTACATGACCGAGCTGGTTCGAAGCTCCGCCCCTCGTAGACGACAAAACTCCGGCACAAATGTTTTGCGAGTATGCTTCTTCGATCCCGCAAAGCAATGTAGAGCGACCTTTCAAGCGAAAAAGCGGCCCCACTGTCATAAATATGTCGAACAATTTGAGCATTGAAAATCGAAGATCATCAGTTACTTACGGAAGAGATTATTCGGTGCTTTTAACCGGTGTACCGAGCAATTTACATAATTAGCTACAGAAACGAAAGGATTATCGTGAGTGGTATTACCGAGCCAGTATTGTGTAGCCAAAGTATACTAAGCACCTCTGGCAACATTTTCAATCGGTACATAATGGAACAATGCCTTGAACCTGATGGCACGGTCAACTGGACGGTCTATAGACCACCCGTAGGTAGGGATTTATAGAAATTATATATATATATATGTGTATACATAACAAGACCCTTCCACACCTCCCCTTCCGTCCGACGGCCAATCGACTAATAACAAAAACTGTTGATATATAAAGGTACGTATCGTGGATGTACCGTAGTTACAAAGAGACCACAGTTCATAGTGTTTCCAAACGAATTGGAAACCAAAGCATTTCTTTGCCGAAAGAAAATACGATATTTATAGATAATTATTACATTATTATTACATTATTATTTGAAATGACGACGTTCTTCTTGACTCTCGTGATTGTTCTCGCGTTTGCTCGTTCGGCGAATGCTGTTTGCTACACAGCCTGGGGTAGCGAAGGTCATTGTGTCAACATAAGAGAGTGCGATCCGTTACTGACGCTTCTGAGGCAGCGTCCACTGCCGCGAACGGTGTTGAATGTTTTGCGAAGAGCCCAGTGCGGCTTCGAGGGCATCGAGCCGAAAGTGTGCTGCGAGCTCCGCAATAACGAGCCTTCGAAGGAGAATACAACGCCGCCGATGGATATCAAGCCTGTGGCGATCGAGAGGAAACCGGAAACGACGACTTCGCCACCACCGCCGCCGCCTGTTATTCCCATCGACGATCATCCGAATATTCGTCTTCTAGAGCATGATAGCTGCGGTCCGATTTCGGAACCTCGGATATACGGTGGCGATGTTACAGCTATCAATGAATTTCCATGGATGGCCCTTCTCGGATACGACGTCGGAGCCAAGACTCCCGAGTTTCGGTGCGGGGCTTCGCTCGTCAACAAACATTATGTCCTCACTGCGGCGCATTGCGCTACCGGACTTCCGGACAGTAAGTAGTCATACGATTCCCCTTTAAGGATGCATCACACAAACATTCCCAACCATTAGTTTAATTTCGATTAAACATTCAGTATTTCGCGACATGTCAACCATCCGAAAATATTGGCCGTATTAATTATGTTAATACCTTTTATTTTTTCGTGTTAAATGCATTCCTTGATTATTATCATTTCTAAATGTTTGTTTCGAAAAACAGGAAAATTGATGTAGAAGCACGGATTTTGTATATGTTCAATATTACGATTCTGCAGTACACACAAACTTGAAAAAAATCGAGACGATTGCGCCAACCGTTCCGTTGTTATGGTCTTTAACAAATTTCAAAAACGAAAAATCCAAAAATAATAGAAAATTCTGAAAAAATTCATGTGGCTTCTAGAAAATCAACGAATCCATTTCAAAAGAGTAAAGAAGGTTTACTGATTATTTGTTGAAATCTATTTTTTCAAGCAATTTGTTAATCACTTTTTGACATTATTATTATTATATAAAATTAATGTTGTTGGCACTTTTAATACTGTTGATTTTTTCCAGATTTTTATACCGCCAGGAAGTATTCAAATTCTCACTAAAGTTCATATACTATAATAAAACTTTGTTTCTTTGCAGGCAAAGACACGATGAGTCGTTTGCAATTTTTAAAGATTTTTTTTACCATGTAGTTTTTTTAGTACTGTATAAAGCTACATAAGGTTTCGATTTTCTCAGCCAATTTTTGGTACAATCGAATAAAAACCTACCACAGCAAAGAGCATACTATCAGACAGATTGTGTCCAAATTTCGAGGAAATTCACGGTTTAATTTCTGAGATAAATTCCATAACCGAAAGACTCTGTCTCTGGTTAGCCACTTTGTCTGCGTTTCTCTCGTTCCCCTCCCGCGACTTCGGCCCAAATATCCTTAAAGTAAGTCTACCTCGTACATATATTTTGCCCGAACGTTAAATACAATTTTCCGGATTTTCCTAAACAATAAAAAGCCACTCGCACCTTGCGCTCTAGGAACATCGACACATTTAACAAACATTTCTTGTGCGCAAACGTTAACAATTATTTCCTCACTAATTTTACAATTTTATTTTCGTTATAAATACGATTGATTAAGAAGAAAAAAAATTAATTGGAAACTTGTAAAATGAATACGAAAATGTAAAAAGTACGATTCGGTGTAAATTTAGCGCACATACAATTTGGCTCGAAGAACTGGTTTACATGTTAAATATAACTTAACGAATTTTCCAATCATGTAAAAAATAGAATGCACAAACATTGGTCCGCGAACGTTGACAATTTCTGCCCACCAGTCTTACAATTTTTTGTTGGTAAAAAAATAGTTGATTGGACACGTCAAAAAATTAATATGTAAATGTAAAAACTCTATTACTTTTTTGTGTACGAAAATTGTGAATCGGTTGGACGGAAATAATAACATTTACTTATAAAGGTTTAGAACAAGATTGTATCTACAACCTTTTTCTTTGTCGATTTTAGATCTGAAGCTGGTAAACGTGAGAATCGGCGACTACGATCTGAGCAGAGAGCAAGACTGCGACGAGGTTCAGAACGGCATTGGGTTCAATTGCGCCGCTCCTTATCAAGAATTCGGCATCGATCGAGTTCACGTTCATCCGGACTTTACGAAGAAAAAATTGCACAACGACATAGCGCTAATAAGATTCGAGGGAGAGGCGGATCTCGGTCGTCCGAACGCTCGTCCGATCTGTCTGCCCCTAGGAAATGCCGCGTTCATGAAAGCCCGGAAGGTCGTCGTTACCGGCTGGGGATCGACAGAGTTCGGTCTTAGAAGCGAAAAATTAATGAAGGTCACGCTGCCGATCGTCGCGCTGGAAAAATGTAGTTCGGCCTACAAACATCAGATGGTGAGGATCTGGCACAAGCAGATATGCGCCGGTGGAACGAATAAAATGGACTCGTGTTCGGGCGACAGCGGGGGACCGCTTCAAGCGGTGGCGATTTATGGTGAAAAGCCGAGAACCGTCCAGTACGGAATCGTCAGCTTCGGGCCTCACAGCTGCGGGATGGATGGTTTTCCAGGAGTTTACACGAGAGTCGCTTACTACGTGCGTTGGATCTTGGACAGCATGACCGAATAACTTATCAATTTGTCGCGATAGATTTTTTTAAATGGGAAGAACAAAAATTAGATAATAATCTTGTAAATATTGTAGAATTATATAGAGTCATTCGTTTCATTAGTTTCATTCATTTCATTCGTTTCATGGAAATAACGATAGCCGATGAGGCTGAACGTAAAACAATGTCGCCATCTCTGATCTATGAACATAAAATGCCATCTAACGCCTATGAATATAAAATGCCATCTAACGAAAAATTTAGTTCGGCGTACAAAAATCAGATGATGATGATCTGGCAAAGGCCGATGTGAACCGGTGGGATGAACAAAATGGACTCTTTTTCGGGAGAAAGCGGAGGACAGTTTCCAGCGATGGCGATTTATGGTGAAAACCCGAGAACCGTCCAGCACGGAATCGTTAGCTTCCGACTTCACAGCCGCGGCATGGACGGTTTTCCAGGAATTTACACTAGAGTCACTTACTATGTGTGTTGGGTCTTGCATAGCATGTCTGACCAACTTATAAATTTGTCGCGATAGATTTTTAAAAATACGAAGAACAAAAATTAAATAATAATATTGTAAATATTGTAGAATTATATAGTCATTCGTACTGTTAGTTTCATGAAAATAACGATAGCCGATGAGGCTGACCGTAGAACAATGTCGTTATCACTGATTCGTGAATATAAAATGCCATCCGACGCGGATCGTGATGCTGGCAAAATTTAGTTCGGCTTACAAAAATCGGATGGTGAGGATCTGTCAGATGTGTGCCGGTGGGACGAACAAAATGAACTCTTGTTTGCGATGCAGCGGAGGACCGCTTTAAGCGGTGGCGATTTGTGGTGAAAAATCGAGAACCGTTCAGACGGCCTCGTCAGTTTCGGGCCTCACAGCTGCGGCATGGACGGTTTTCCAGGAGTTTAAACGAGAGTCGCTTACTACGTACGTTGGATCTTGGACAACACGACCGACTAGTTTATCAACTTGGCGCGATAGAATTTAAAAAATGCGAAGACCAAAAAATAAAATAATAATCTTGTAAATATTGCAGAATTATCTCGATTCATTTGTTCTTTTCGTAAAACAATGTCGTCATCAATGCTCTGTAAATATATAGAATGTCATAAGCGTCGTTACGATAAAATGAATATTCACCGCGTCGTTGCGACATCTTTGTTTATTTGTTCGATCACACTGTTCGCGTACAGGTCGCCAAGCGTGTCCGGTTACCCTTCATTATGTTTTGTTCGTTAAACGTATATATTCGCTGTAATCGCTATTATTCGTATGTACTCGCTGTGAGACGCGCGTGGTTCTGGAATAATCTGGAAAATAGTTCGACCCGAGAAACGCGATAAACTCGATAACCCGGTGTCCCCTCTGATTATTCGGTGCCTCGAGTTTCTTCACCGATTATTTTATTTTCTCATAAAAAAAAAAAAAAAATCAAATTACACTTGCGCTATTGAACCTCGATATTTTCAGTGCAAATTTCGCATCTTCGTAGCTCTTATTAAATAATTTAACTACCTAAAAAAATAAACAAATGAAAATAGCGTAAACATTGCGCCGGCAATGTCGCGTAGAATTTCCTCTTTGGTTTTCTCTAATTGTCCTCGGGTTCTCTTGCGTCTTGAATTTTCTGTTTCGCGATGAAAAAAAAAATGGATTAGAACTCTGAACTAGATTAGTGTTTTTATAGAGCTGCGGAAATAAATATCTTACCCGATCACGGCGCTCGCCGTATTTCGACCAGAAGGTCACTTTGCAAGGTAACCTTTGACCGGTTTGCTTGTTGAAGACCGAACACGTTTTGAATGGTGGCGAGTACAGGTGCAAGGATACAGCTGGATTAATCGTGCTTGGATTTTCAACTCGATGCAGACCCATCGAATCGTTAATGTAGCAGATATCGTTGAGTCCAATCGTACTTCTGCCTATCTCTCGAATTTTTTCTGTCTCCTCGTCCGTCCCCTCGTTCTCCCGGGACGTTTCCATTGACTCCGATGGCCACGCATATCGCGTCTGCAAAAAATATTTTCGTAATCATTTTTTATTTCTTATCTTTTAAATGTATTTTTTTTTAATTGTACTTTGTCGGCGTTTTAATTGCCATACGCAGACGCCGTTTCTCGAAACACTTACCTCACACAATTCACCCTGAAGAATTTTCATTACGCAATGAGCGTCCGCGTGATCATGAATCGCCGAGCCGTGACCTTCGCCCCAACATAGCACCATGAGGTTGAACCTTCCGTTTCCCTCGTCCACTAAATTTCTCGTATACCTGCGGATAGATCGGCAATTACGTTATCGATCATAGATCCAATGATTTTCGAAATCACATAATATAAAAAAAAGTTTTTTCTCTTCTGACCCCTCGAATAAAATATCGTTGATTATATCGATTTTCCCGTTAGCTTTCAGTATCTTTCAAACGGATCAATGAAACATTACAAAAATTTTACTGGGTTGACTCAGAGGGTTATGACTTGTGTCTTAATTTTTACAATTTTAATTGTAAATAATTTATGTTTTTCAATTTTGATCCTATCCTTGTTCGCAGGTGAAATATTGTTATATTTTTTTTGCAAAAAAAAAAGATGTTGCGGATTCGCAATGACACGGTACGCGCAAGGGTTAAACCACGGTTGGAACGGATTCTTCGGCCTTTAGCGATGAGTAACGCATCACCAGCTGCGTGTTGGTCAGCATAGACACGAAGGCCCTGCGTTCCGAATGCAGCTACTTTGCACCTGGAAACTCGAAGTTTCTGAGTGCAATAAACGCCATTCTCTGCGGCCGGACCCGCTGCTGCTGGTGCTGCCTGTGCCTAAGCTCTGTTCGCTCGTGAACGGATAATTGTGGAGTTTCTCCTATTTTTTTTAACCTTTTTTCTTTATTTTTTCTTCTTTTTTCATCGTTTTTCTTGCTACACGATCGAGGTAACGCGATGTTCTGGATTGACTAGAATGCGAGAGTAGAAAGGAAAAATCAAGTGTTTCCAACTCGAACACGTTCACCTAGCTGTGCCACAAGTAACTTCGATCTCATAGATTCCAGCACGCTTCTTCCTTTGCTTCGAGCGTACAAAGCTTCTTCAAAAACTACATCAAATAATCGATCGCTTTTTTAAAATAATTTCTTGATATCTGTTATTTTATTTTATTTTTTCATATTAACACTCGAGTATTCGATAACCCTGGGACGGTAATTAATGCAGCATCCGAGTACTCGTCGAGCTTAATGTTTTCGACTACGTATAGTGTACCGTGCACTGTACTGTGTAGAGCTACACTCAATACACCCAGAAAAATAATTTATTTGACGGCCACCGTTTATTTGGTTTAAGTAAAATATGCATTTGATTTAAATAAATATTTATTTCTTTTAAGTAACTATTTCACTTAACTTAAATAAATAATTATTTAAATCAAATAAATATTTTACTTAAACCAAATAAACGGTGGCCGTCAAATAAATTATTTTTCTAGGTGTAAATTCTCCCTTTTCTTCGCTCAATTTCAGCAGCATATCATAGAGCCTTCGAGAGAGAGAGAGAGAGAGTAATGACTCGTTGACTGTTCGTAGACTCGTTATGGTATCAAATTAATGCACAACAATATCGCAAATCGATGCGGTTATCGCGTTTTATCACACTTTTACGCCTTGTTTGCGCGCGGTTGAGAAGCCTGCTCAATATTCATGTGCTTCCTATTTATGACCATTCGTGGCGATTCATGGCAATTTATGGCAATTTTTGGGAGGCATTTTTCTTAATTTCCGATACACGCGCCACATTTTCGTTTCTTTGGTTCGACAGATTTCATTATGGCTCGTGCAAGATGGGAACGATTTTATCGCACAGCTTGAAGCTGCCGCAACCTAGTTTTGTCGTGTAGTAAAATACGGCGTGGCGATAACACCGTCGAAATCGCTTCGGAGCGTTAACGTTTCAGCCTTCGTTCGATCCGTAAGACTGTT